>JAPMOB010209253.1:0-22321 GCA_029875015.1 Lepomis gibbosus
TGCTTTGTGTGAAGGGCTGGCAGAGCCAGGCGGCGTTCGTTGGAGGAGCGTAGCGGGCGAGAAGGAACGTAGGTTTGTATAATGGAGTTTAGGTAGATGGTGCAGACGCGGTGGTCACTCTGTATGCGAGCATTAGTGACTTGGATCTGATTCTGGAGGCCACGGGGAGCCAGTGGAGGTCACTGAGTAATGGAGGGACATGAGTCATTTGGGCTGATCAAAAACCAGACGCGCTGCTGCGTTCTGAACCATTTGTAAGGGTTTCACCGCACAAGCTGGAAGACCTGCTAGGAGGGCGTTGCAATAGTCGAGGCGAGAGATAACCACGGCCTGTACCAGGCAAGTGACTTTGAACGTGGCCTGGTTGTTGGTATTTCAGAAACTGCTGATCTGCTGGGATTTTCACGCACAACCATCAGTCATCTCAAACTGGTTACTGAGTTCGCTGTACTCCAGTGGCCTCCACAGTCACCAGACCTCAATCCAGTCGAGCACCTTTGGGATGTGGTGGAACGGGAGATTCACACCATGTCAATATGTTTCCAACCATGCAGACTCAAGGCTGTTCTGAAGGCAAAAGGGCGTCCAACAGGGTACTAGAAAGGTGTACCTAATAAAGTGGCCGGTGAGTGCATAACTACGCTGAAAAGGCTGCTGTACAGTTTGTTGGTTGCCGGCAATCTGTGCATGTGTAAGGGTGACAGTTTGGGTTTATACCGCTGATATTTGAACTTATCAGCAGATACTAAGTGTCCAAGACAAATTTACTGCAGGACAATAAAGTCTCATCCTATCAAGGACTCCACCTTAAGAACCCCTAAAACCTCTATTTCACATCAAACCCCTCAATGAACTCTGCAACCCAACTCAGTGAACTTTGAAACCTCCGAAATTACACTGGGCCTTCCTCAGTGGCTCCTAGAACTACCCTGGTCCTCAAGGAACCCTAGAAGTTAACCCCTTAAACTCGTTAAACTCCCCTCAACCCACTGGACCTCTTCAAAATGCAGCGGGACTTCCTGAAGAACACATCCTGAACCTGTCACAGAACCTGCTCAGTGGCTTTAGGAGCTCTCTAAATGTATTTTCAGTCATATATTGGTGTTTTTGTGTGTTAATATGGTACTGATGTGTTCGTGAAGGTATAGTTAATCCAGTATCTGAGTTTATACTTGCTGGAAGCTGCTGAACACGCAGTGCTGCTGGAAATCTCTAAATCATCAGACATGAAGGCTTCACAGTTTGAGGAAGAAAAAAATAAATAAAAAACTAAAAATAATGTGTGCGAGAGTTTCCAGAGAACCCAGTTTCTGACAGGCTGGAGGAGAACTGCTGGCCCCCATCATCACCCACTGGAGAGGGGAGGAGATGGGGGGGGGAGAAGGGAGTGGGGATCCCTGCGGAGGAGAGAGGGGAGGCGGGGAGCGGAGATGGATGGAGGTAATGCACTTCGCTGAGGACAACACATGATCCTCTCTCCATCTTTAAAGTAAAACTATCTCACCAAGTTCACGTCCTCCTCACGCGTTTAGCTAAGGTATATGTTACAGTATATGAGCTATATGAATATATCGCAGGTGTAAAGGTTACAAAACGATGCTGGGGGCCAGACGTATAAAGAGATGCATACGCAGAAACCTCATGCACAAACCAAAGGACAGGCGTTATGCGCTCACTTCACTCAGTTTCCACACATGTACAGCCACGCATCGTTTTCTAAAGTCTAACATGAGATGGTAATGTGGAAATGGATGTTGAGATCATATCTGCTGGGCGACATTAATCTCTTAAGCAGCGAATCAAACTCTAAGCTAACGATGTTACCAGTGTTGCCAGTCAGAGGCGCATCATGCATATTATTAAGGCTGTTTGCTCAGCTTTATTCTTTTGATTTATTATTCTGCATTTGGTGTTTTCCTGTGTTACACCAATTTCCTGCATCTCTGTACTTTTCATTTTATGCTTTACTTAAAAAAAAAAAAAAAAAANGTTACAGATTCTGTTTCATGTGAGTGCTGAACTAAATTCTTCCTGCTTTATTTATGACTTTTGACGATGATGATTCAAATGCAGAACACAAAGACTGTAGTAGAACGCAAACCAAAATAATCACGAGTGGTTCGTGGGTGGAGAGAACATGATCTGAACTCGATCCGACCCAGCTAGAAGGCGCTCTCTGCAGGTTTGAGTTGAAAAAAAAAAAACTCCTGTAGCCAGGTGCGCTTTGCATGCTGGGATGCAGATGAGGGAAGTCATCAGTTGCTTGTAGCTCACCTAGCAACAAGGCCTTCTTAGAAGAGGTACCTTCTTCAGGACCTTCTTCTTGTCCCAGACACATCTAACCGATGAGCGAGTTAGAGTAAATATTCACACGATGCTTTAAGTTTTTTTTCTCTGTGAAAAGAAAGTTCATTCCAACTCATCCCCTGATTCGGACGAGAGCAAACTAACTATATGTTTGAAAACGCCCTCTGTCCATCTATGACGAACTGCGCGAGTGGAAATATGCGCGCACTTTCAAAATAAAAGAGATTTATGCCTTTGCACAGCTTTGTAAATCTGGGGGGTAAAAAGTGCATATGCATATTTCTGCATCTGGCACGTTCGCAGCCAACGTTTCTGCAACTTAGACCCATAAAGAGATGACACAAAGCTTCATTTAAATACCTCTCCCCGTGAGATCAGGATTATCTAACGCCCAGCACATTAACCGGCGTGCAACCGCAGCGTCGGAGCTGCTGACGTCGTCCTGCGTGCTGAACGGTTTCTGTTTTTTTGCACTTTTATCTGGAAATCAAAACTGGCGACTGATGAAGAGCCGAGATAGAAAACATCTCGTTCTCTCTCTCTCTCGCTCGTGTTTGTGTGTTGTGCAGCAATTACTACAGCTCTCAGACTGATGCAATCAGCAGATAAAGATGTTGAGGGTGTGCTCAGATACAGCATGTTTGCATGTGTTATGAGCTGAGTGCACCACTCACATGCGATGTGTTTTTTAATGTGTCTATATGTTTTGTATGCTGGTCCACAAATTGCCTCTCGGAGGACATTAAAGTTTTCTAAGTCGCACACACACACACTTCATAAATCAGCTTGTTATCCAGCAACCATCAGTGTCAGGCAGCAGATTCCTCTTTCTCTCTCTCTACATCCTTTCTTTGTCTCTCTCCCATTTCCTACCTTTCTCTTCACTTCCTCCACTGTCTAACTTTCTCTCTCTCACCACAAACACACATGCAATCAAATCCCACAAACTGCATCCTCCTCCCTCTCGCTCTGGTCTTCACTCTCGGTTTTGGTTTTCCATCTCTTTCCATCAGTCCATCACAGACAGGAAGTGGGTGCATTAGCAGGGCGAAGACAGACTGATGGAATTAACGCCCATTATCTGACCATTTACAGGACAGACAGCAGGGATGAAAGAGGGAGGAGAAGGACGAGAACTGAAATTTTAAGAGATCTCACACCATCGAGCTTCGTCTCTGCTCTCAGCTCTGCAGAACAAACCACAGAAACATGTTTGTTTTGTCTGTTTGTGCAGTTTGCGCACAGCAAGGCAGAGGCAGGACTGGCAAACTGCGAAACACCAGAGCTGAGGGGTGACTGGCCCCAAAGATAGCCCCTTTTAAAAAGTTGTGTTTTCTTTTACTTTTCTTATGGTTAACAAAAAAAACCACACGTGTCAATGCATGTCTCAGTCAACACCTTCTCACTCCTGACTCGTCACATATTCACGCTTGGTCAAGGCCCTTTGGCGTCCTACCCCTTTATAAACAACAAATATGCAACGTCCGGTTAGATTTTCAAAATAAAACGCTAGCGTTTCAAACCATTTCGAAGGTTCTGGCCATCCATCCACCCCAAACACCTCCTGACTCGGTCTTTTCTGTTAAGTATCATATACCTGCCTGACTACAGGGCTTCCCCCACGTTGTTGAACTATGACGCAATGGGGATCCATGCGTCCAAATGTGACGAGTCAGAGAGTGACAACGGGTTGTTTCAATACTTCCCTATGTCTGTGGCTCCCAGCCCAAAGCCCATTGGTTCCTACCTAAGACGTGAAGCTTTGAAAACAGCCGACAAATAAATACTTTCCTATTTTTATAAAAAGGGTTAATAACTTCATAAAACATGTGGACACTTTTTTAGCAAATGTTACAGAAAGGGGAGGACATTTTTTTGTGGCGAGTTCATTCACATGTGGTGCCCCAGTCAGTGTTTCCGGCAGCAAGACGGTGCACGTTGGATTGACTGTGTGGCCAATCTCTTCATTGGATTTATTAAAAATATACAAAAATTATAGTATTATTATTATTAGAGCTTTTATTATAAGGTTGAAGACATTATAATGTTCTTCCAAATGGTTCTAAATTACGTTCTCATCCGCTGGAAAGGCCATGTCATATTTTCTAGAAACCATTTTGAAGTTCAGCAAAATGTCATCCACCTTGTTTACTGTGGCGGCTCTTCCTCGTCTCAAAAACACACGAACATGACGAGAGAACGATGCTGCAGGCACGTTTCACGAGGACGGGAACAACGAAGGAAAATCTTGTGAAGGTACACGAGATCATCGCCGCCATCCGGACGTTAATAGTGTAAAACATTTTTTTAATAAATAATAAATCAAAACGTGAACTCCTGCATGCAGATTTCTTCAAGCACCAGTGTGCAGGAGCACTAATGTAAGCAGAACAACAGCTGGGCAACAGTGAGCCCAAGTCTGTGTGTCACATGTCAGGAGCATCGAGATTATATCTGGATTATGTCCAGATTATATTACTATAGATATATAAATCTACTAAGATGCATTAAGAACAAAGTGAAAATGCACAGAGCACTTCAGCAGACACTTTCTGACCACGTGTTCTTTAAGTGCAAATGCATCCATCTCCACAAATAGCAACAAATGGTAAGTGTACAGCATCACATGATGTTGCCATCGGGGATCCACCACATGAGTGAAGCAGTTTCAAACATGGCGGCCCGTTTGACTGAACTGTAACCTGATGTAGGAGACAATCTAACTCTGATCACTGCACTTTTCTACAACTTTAAAATAAGAAATTTAATACAGGCCGTATGTTTGGAAGCAGCTAATGTGATTTTTGGAAACACACTGACAACACAGGATATTGCTTTTCAGATGGATGAAATTAGTTTTTACATGCAGAAAGTATAAAAACTCTGACTAAGAGAAGACACACAGTGCTGAGGGTAAATAAACTTTGGTTAAACGGTGCAACCAGTTTGGAGGAACAGAGTGAGTTTGAGGTCAGTCAGTTTGTTCCTGCAGCTCTTCATCAATCTGTCTGAAGCACTTGAGATCCGAGCGATCAACAATCAGTCACACAACTAAATGATCGATACTGTCTGCAGCAGTAAACAACGGAGCTAAACAGCCTGCCAAAGAGACAGAACAAACTAAACTGAGACGCAGAGCTGAACCTAAAAGCAATTAGGAAAAACATTTTGTGCTGTTGGGTTAATTATTGCTTGACTAACCGTTTAAACTTTATTTATGTCCAACTTTTTTACCCACAGCATAAATTAAATAGTGAAACTGAGCTTTTTCCTCAGTGTTTCCCACAGGATGTGGAGACACTATGGTGGGGGGGGGAGTCCGGGGCCCGAGAGGCTCTGGTAAAGTTTACTTTTAATGGATACATGTAATATATTTTCTACTTCCTCTGAATATAATCCAGTTAATCTTATTTCCATCCTTTAAAGACGCCTTATTTTGAAAAGCGGACGTTGTCACGTGTTAAATCCATCCAATCCCAGTTTGATAAATAATGTTGTAGCATGAAGCCTTCACAGCCTCTCTTCAGGTAGGACTCTCACACTGACAGGATAAAGTCTCTAACCTGCCTGTCAGCTCGCTCTGGGCCCTTTCACTTACCGTAAAGGCTCCAATACGTGCGCACTCCAAATGTAGTTTTTTCTTTAATAAAAAGCGCTCGGAGACAGTTCAGCGTCTGCAAACGGCCATTTTTGCATCTTTCTCAGGCACTTTAACGGCGCATCCTTATTTTTAATGCAGACTAAAATCGAGTGAATTTTAAATGGGGTTTGGTTTGACACAAAACAGGGACGGATCAACTCACAGCGGGGAAGTCAAAAAGTCAAAAAAGTCAAAACAACCGTGAAAGAGCGGTCGGCTTATCGCAGAAATAAAGGTTTACATTTTGAGTAAAGTGTATCTGTAGTGGTGTGTTAATCCTCAAAAGACTTGCTGTAATCTGTTGACCTCTCTGCCGGTACAACACACACACACACACACAAACACACACTAACACACACTTCCTTGGGAAAATACCTGAAGCGAAAACATGTTTGACCATCAAAGTGGAAGATTGTACGCAACCACCATGCTCTCACACTGCAACACACAAACACACACAACATAACCCTGACCTCATTCCACTGTGTACGAGGAGATACAGCCACTTACACACTCTCCTGCTCTTTATCACTATCTCTCTCTCACACACACACACAGGGTGGCAGTAGCCTGTAGGCGTGCGAGCAGCTGGGAATAATTGTGTTTACAGATGGCATACGTACGACCTGTGGGTTGAGAGAGAGTCAGAGAGAGAGGCGGAGAGAGAGTCGGTCCGCTCGCCCTCACAAAAGAAGAGAGGGATGACATTTACACTGAACCTCTCTCTCTCTCTCTCTCTCTCTTCTATCTCCACTTTCTATTTTCTGCCACTTTCAACTATTTCACTTCAGTTAGCTTAATTGGGATAAGTGGTAACGAGGCGTTAACAGCCGAGGCAGAATAATGAACAGTGAGCGTCGGTAAAGACAAAAAAAAAAGAAAGAAAAAGACGGTGGCGTGTTTAGATGCATGTCTAATGAATCATTTGGCTCCAGAAAGCAGGTAAATTAAGTACTTTATGTTTACCAGAGGGAAAGCTTTAAAATAAAACAATAAACGCTACAGTATACACAGTATATCATGATCTAATTTATATATTTTAGGTGTAAGGCAGTGTGGGAAACACTCATGAGAATCAGACGGTGCTGTGAAATGTGACGCTCAATGTTACAAAACCACACAAGTGTATATATGTCTTAAGAATAAGAAATGTTACTAAGAAATCTGAACATGTGAGGACCTTTCGTGTCGTCCAGGTGCCTTTTTAGTTATTCTTTAGAAACAGCCTATAAGGATTATTTGGCAAAATTATGTTTTGAACTGGTTTATGGTAAAAGCTATTTTTCAGAACATATTTAACAAATTATGTTAGTGGTGGGGACATGTCCCCAGCGTCCCCGGTGTAAATGGCATCTATGGCTGCAGCTAGATTATTCCATGCTTACCTGGCTTCAAACACGCCAAAAATAAAGCAAAAAACACATTTATATGTGTTGTGTTCAGCCTCTCTGTGGTGATGGAGCATCATTTACACCTTTTGGCTACGTACAATGATGTTAATGAAGCCTTTCACTAGTAAGTTTTAGTGTTTCTATATAAAACAAAATGCAGCGGAGGTGTCAGACTGTGATGTTCAAACGCGAAGCTAACACTTTGCTAACACATGTTGCATGTGTGTTAAGTAGCATCATTAGCATCTCCTGGCTAAGTGTGCTGTCTATAAGGATTTTTAAAGTGTTTGAATGTGCTTTTTGGACTTAAATTGAATAATTCGCCCAAATAGTTTCCACAACTATGACAGGTGAAGGTTTTTATATCCATGCTGCAGTGATTCTACCATGATGGAGGAACCCGGCCTCATCCCAGGGCGTCAAATATCGACGCTTTGAGGTGCCCTTCAGCATCCGCCGCCAAAACACAATGTACCAAAGTAGTTTCTCGTGCCTGATCCTATCCTGCACCGCATATTAAGAAGACATCTCAAACGGTTATAATAATAATAAAAATATTTGGTATTTTATGCCCTGAGATGTGATGGACTGAGAGACACATAGAGATAAAATTAATACGCTAATGTGAAGGAGAGATGACGGCCGGTGACAGATTATCTTTAGTACTTGCTCTTATTTAATGTCAAACTGTATTATGGCTCATTTAGAGTATGATTCAGTGGGGTCAGACAGCATTTCACACAATCTGCTAGCAAGCTACAGCTAACAACAACAGTCCATCCTGTTTGGTGTTAACAACATGTTAGTCATTTTTTATAAAGTCGACATCCTGGCGTCAAGTTACCAAAAAACTGACACGGTTCGCTGCGAGTCTGGGTTATGATTAGGTTAACAAAAACTTAAGAGTTTGTTTGTTCTAGTGTGCCGAATGTTGACTTACAACAACAACAACAACAACAACGCAGTCGTATTTCCTACATTTCAGTTTTTCCACGGCAGAGACAAAAGCCAGTGCGCTAAGATGAAACACGCTAACAAGACGTGTTGTTTTTAGTTGGACTGGCTTCCAACATATTAAAAGTAAAGCACACAAGTTGTGTGTGTGTGTGTGTGTGTGTGTGTGTGTGTGTGTGTGTGTTTCGACAGCCTGGAGATGCTTTGCGGTGTGTGGCGTCTTAACATAGTTCACGGTTTCTCATCTGCCAAAAGGTGACAGCTAACTAACTGACAGCAAATGTGAGGGCCTGCACTAGAAACATTTTTCACTGCTCAGTTTCTTCATTTCAACGTGCCGATGTCGTGCCCGAGGATAACGTCTGAGTCAGAGCTCACGACTTTCCGTTCTCACCTTTGAGTTTTTTAACTTAAGCTACTGAGTTGAAAGTCAGAAGCCATCGTGGAAGCAACACAGTTATATTTCTAAGATTTCAGTATTTCTAGATAAAACACGCCAGCAAGAGTTGTACATGTGGGAGCAGCCAAGGGCGTCACTTTGTGTTGAAGGGGGGGGACTGAAGGTCTGAGATTTGACGTGTGACGAAAGACTACGGTCACAAGAAGAAGGCGAAGAATAGAAGATAAATAAGAAGATATTTTCACAGCATTTTGAAGAAATATTCATTGATGAAATATACATGTGGGAGGTCTGGGGTCCTCTTCCTGCATTCTGGAGACATTTTCTGCACCAACTTAAGGTGGAAATGTCTTTATTTATATAAAAGAGAAACAAAATTAAGGTGGCAGGTGACAATTCAAAATATAAAAATATAATGTAACGCAGTAATCCTGAAGCTTGTTGCTTTTTTGGGACAATGCACACGTGTTTCTTATATATTTAAATTGCACCTGAATTGCATTGTTGCACTGCAATGCGTCTTAATGTGCAAATAAAGTTTACTCAAAGCATTTTCATTTGTTATTTCTTGGTAAAAGCTATTTTTCAGAACATTACGCTAGTGGTGGGGACATGTCCCCAGCGTCCCCGGTGTAAACATCTACGGCTGCAGCTAGATCATTCCATGCTTAACTGGCTTCAAACACAAATAAATCAATCAAAAATAAAGCAAAAAACACATTTATCTGTGTTGTGTTCAGCCTCTCTGTGGTGATGGACCATCATTTACACCTTTTGGCTACGTACAATGATGTTAATGAAGGCTTCACTAATAAGTTTTAGTGTTTCTACATAAAACCAAATGCTGCAGAGAGTCAACATGCTGAGCCATGATGTTCATGTGAACCTGGACACACTTTGTATGTGTGTCGTGTAGCATCATTAGCATCTCCTGGCTAAGTGTGCTGCCATTCCCATAACCTGTTAGCATTTTAAATGCTTCCAGGCTGTCCTGTAAATGATGAACAGGGAAAGACATGAAAAAATCAACACGCTAACACGCTGATGACATGCTGACAAAACGCTTACTGCCGGAGACAGAGGGAGTGCATTGTGTTAGCGCGCTCCCTGCTAGCCTCCCTCTGTGGATCTATAAGTGGAGCTGATGGAAGGTTGGGCTCGGCATGATTTACATAATTGGGATGTTAATTCGTTAAGCCCTGGGAGTTGATTATGTTGCATATTGATTGTGTTGTGCTGCTGTGAGGTCACACACCTCTTTAACGGAGGTATAGCCTACGCAGCGCAGGGAATTGTGGGAGTCTGATTAAGAATACGGCGTTAACATTCCTGCTGACACACCGTGTGTGTGTAATAACCACATATGTGTGAAGGCCAACAGTGTTTATTGGTTTTTTGAGTGTGTGTGCGTCTCTGCTGATGGATGGAGGAGGTGAATAGAGGAGTAGACGGAGGGGAAACTCCACCTGGTCTTACCGTTCTCCGGGTGCTCCATCTCGCCGATGCTGCCATCGGGCGTGGTCCGCTCGTAGTGGTCCTCCGGGAGCGCCAGCGGGCCGATCCGCGGCCCTGACGACGACTTGGAGCTGGGCGTCTCCGACTCCTCCAGGCCGCTGTCGTAGTAGCTGTGCTGGGACGCGTCCTGCAGGTCCTGCGCCTGATTGGCCGTGGAGAAGGTCACTCGGCGGTGGGGGAGCTGTGATTGGCAGAGAAAGGGGGCAGGATTAGGTAAGTTTCTCAAACATTAAAAGCCGGTAATGACACTTTAAGTTAAAATTAACATAATACAAGGTGGTTTTATTAGAAATCAGTTTCAGTTTGATGCAGATGAAGCAGTTTAAATGATTAAAGACATCAAGTAGAAGCCCGACTATAAAAATAACTTCAAAGAAGTCATTTAGACACAGCGACTGGATCACTTTCCAAAAACTTTTCATTGCTTTGCACTCTGTTCTCAAACTCACTGATTTGATTTTTCACTTTAATTTTTACTCGTCAGACCACAAGAATCAGTCAACTTTCATCTCATCATCACAGATCTCATTTCATCCCATCACTGCTTTCATGTCATCTTTCATTTTACATCACATGATTATCTCGTCTCTTGGTTTTATTTAAAAAAAAAAAAACAGCCAGACGTCGACGTTAACGTCCATGTCTGACCGACACTAAATGCAGCCTCACGGCCACAAATCTTAATCATAAAAATGAAATGGGTCTTTATAAGAACGACTGAAACATTTTGACTGTTCCCCACCACTGCGAGGAAAGGCTCTCTTTACTGGAGCTTTTCCACAAGCCGGTTTGACATAGCAACCCTAGTAAAGACACCTAAAATAAAAACATTAAGTGTGTGGCTGCATGAAAACTTGCAATTCAAGCTCTTAAGATGAGACCCCACAGTCCCAAATCATGATTTTGCTGACAACTCAGGTGTAAGGTGACAAAATATAATGCAATATAATGTAGTATAGTATAATGTAGTCTTCTATATTTAAACTGCATTGCATGTTTCATATTGTGCAAATAAACCTTTGTCAAAGAATTCTCATTTGTGATTTAACATTTCTTGTTGCGAGCAATTTATCTGAACCATTTTAACAAATACTTTCAAAAAGTGATGGGGACATCAGCGTCCTCAGTGTAAACGACACCTACTGTATGCAGGAGGGCGAATCTGACCCTAAAAACAAGACTGATCATCCTGTAATGAGCGGCCAGCATCAGTTGTATATGTTTGTATGTTTCTGTCGTGAAGCACATTGTTTTAATAAAAGCAGCAGGCTGAACACATTTACTTTACTGCTTCATTTACTCTGCATTTCTGGGGGTGGAAGGTAGCTGTCTGACACATGTGTTTGATGGTTTTGTAATTAAAATACAATTAGCCTCCCTATAGCGCTGCAGGGACGCCGCTCACTCTCTCTCTCTCTCTCTCGCTCGCTCACACACACACAATGTGCAGGTACAGTCAGTGCTGCCAAACAAACTGTGTCCTAATTCAAAAGGCACGCAGTGCGCGGTCAAACATTTCAATTACACACACACACACACACACACACTCTCTGTACAACCTGACCGGACCGTGCTGATAAAGAGCAGCATCCCTGGCTCGGCAGATACTCCGTCACCATGGCAACTAGGCGCCGTCAGGACCCTGAACCAGCAGAACCAGCAGATCGGCGCTCATCACACAGAAACAGACTGGGTTTAATGCCTTTATCAAGACTTTTTTTTTTTTTTTTAAAGCTGCTTTTATTTTTATTTTTTAACAAAAAAAGTATTTCTTGTACAGGGATTCAAACCAGCGACGAGGCTGCGTGGTTAAAGGCTCCACTGACCATTACAGTTAAATATTTAAAATACAATTTACACTGTACAGCTGCTGCATGATGACGGCTCGCCGTACGTTTTCTCTGCTCGCTCTGAGACGTTTTGCCCGGACAGATTAAAAAATATCTGTAGTTGTGCAGCGTGCTGGTGGAAAAAAAAGAAAACGGCCTGAATTAATGTCAGAGTCATGGAAAACGTACAAAAGTGAAACCACACTGGAGCTGTCCTTTAAAGTGTGTGGACACACTGACGCATCAAAAGCCCAGATCCCTGGTGCTTCCAGCGACAGGCTCCTCTCCAGGTAAACATTCAGATGTTCAACTGGACTCGCAGCAGACTCACTCTTCCTGTCTTTATTCTCAGTTCAGAGAGGTCACTATTTGTTTTTGTTTGTACATCAGGATGAAACCAGAGGAATAGTGTAACGCGAGCAAGTGTATGTGTAAAACATTACTGAAGCTCCTTCTGATTCTGATTCATGCGTTTCCCAGGATCATCCTTTCAGTTTAAAATCCAAGAGCTCCATGAAGCTCCCACCTTTCACACCAGTCGCTAATCACCATCTCTTAAATTAATTTAGTCCAATCAGCTGCTTCTCTAGAACCTGACTTCCTGTTCCAACCATCCAACCAGCATCATCAGAGTGACGACACGCATGTAAAACACTGTCACTACCGAGTCGTAACATATGGACGCTTGGTCAAGACCGCTTACCGTTGCTTTGCATGTATAGGGCTCCACGGTCAAGTTGTCAATAATAAATATGTAACGTGCGGTAAGACTTTCAAAATAAAACTAGCGAAGCGCAATTTGGTTAAGCTTAGGCTACAAAACTACTCTGTTCGTTTTAGGAAAAGATTGTGATTTGAGTTAAAATAACAACATTACTAATGTGACTAAAGTTAAAGAGACTGTTTTTCCAGGTCCTATATTGTAGTTCTGTGACGCCTGTATAGCGGCTTTGCAAGATTCAAAAAAATCTTTTTCCTTATCCTGGCTCTTCATGTAGGCCTTCATTTCAGCCTCTGTCTGAAAAAAGCTAGAGATGCTCCTGTCTCTTTAAGCCCCCCTCCCTCTCAAAGCCCACTGTCTTCTGATTGGCCAAGACCTGAAGCATGTTACCAGGCTGTTGTTGTCGCTGGGTGGAACAGGCAGAGTGAGTGTTGCTTCGGGAGCAAATGACCATATATGGAAATAACGGCTCGAGTGTCAGATTGGTAGAAAAAGCAGTTGAAAACGGAGCGTTCAGAACAGGAGGAAACACAGGGATTTCTTTTAAATGCTTTAACCTCATTATTTGAAAGTTTTGCTTATGTTTACCATGAACATCAAACATTATAACATTGTAGATAAGTCAGAAAATGTGGAAAAGCACAAAAGGTCTGCTTTAAGTTACGTAAATCATTGGTGACTTTCTTTCACGTGGAAAAATGAACACCGTCCGGTGAAAGTCCGGTTTCTGAACCACACATCCACGCTAACCACACATTTTTTCAGACCTTTCTGTTATTCACACTACTTCTACTTTTAAGCCTTCAAAAATGACGCTACAGGGCTTCTCAGTGCTTTACAAACTGACTCCAAGGGGTCTTGATCATGCGTCCATGTGGGAAGTCATATAATCATAAAGTCGCTCCGGATTGAAATAAGATTCCCGGCAAACTTTGGTCAACTTTGGTCAAGTTGTCTGTCCGTGGAAAAAAATAAAATGGTCCTTGTCAAATGAAAGATGGAAACTTTACATATGTTAGGAATACAATCTCCCTTTAACTTTAAATTAGGTCTGGTCTGTTTTTCAGCCACAAAGCGAATGCCTCTCATTGGAAAACGCTACGTGTGTTCTATTGAAAATGATTTGATCTTGTGTTAGACCTCTGTTAGAGAAGTTTTAAAGCTGTACATCTTGGCAGCAGAGGTTAAAACAAGGCTGAAAAGTGAAAGTTTGTTTAGATATCTACATCCCACATATCTGTTTTGTTTAACAGCATTCAGCCGCCAGTTTTTAAATGTACATTATGTGTGTAACTGTACTGGAACTGAAGGTTGAAATGCAAATGAAAAATGCTTGCTTTGGAAACTGTTTGGCTGTGAAGTAAAGCATATTTGATTGTTTTGAGCTGAAACGCGTGTTTAATTTAAAAGAAGACAGAAGTGGTTCTCAGTGTTGAACAGCCAGTTTCTCTTCCTCCCAGAATTCCCAACACAAATGAAACCGAACACGTTCACAAAGAACAAACATTTCCGTTGCCAAATATTCAGATTCGTCCCTACCTGAGAGCCTGCAGCCGCCTCACAGTTAAATGTGTGTTAGGAAAAGCAGCGTGGCAGTTTGTGTTATTAATAACCTCTTCCAGCCTCCTCTGCTCTGTTTGCTGGGTGAGCATTAGGAAATAAATCACATCTCTATATATATTTATACAAACATGAAGAGAGAAATGAAGCGGATCAAATCGTCTCTCGCCTGTCTGTCACCTCCAGCACACCCAAACACGCCACACACTCTCTGCAAAACCCCCGTTTCTTCTGCCCTTTTTGTACTTCTGCATGTGTTTCCTGGAAATAGAAGTGCCATCTCAGCAGGTTGCACCATGGGAAAGTGGAGCAGATCAGAGGGGAGGAATATAAAGACCAACCAACATCCAGAACAACCTCTACCTCAGCCTCCGCCCGCCCGCCATCTTGTGCCCGCGCAGGACGTCCTCTTGTTCTAAATCGCCGCCATGTGGAGGACAAAATGGCCTCCTCATGCCTGACAGCACGCCTCGGTGTTTGCCCTATTTCCTCTCTAATCTCAAGCCCGGAACCTTAAGAGAGGCGCCCGGGGCTCCGACAACGACGAAGCCTCCTCCACCACAGCAGGAGGTGATGCTTTAAAAACCTGCCGACTGACGGCGCTCATGGATCGAGAATCAGTGATTTAGAAGATTCATTGTTACTTTGGGTGACGGATGGCGCCATTCAACAGCCAGAGAAAGAGCCAAGAGGGACGAGGCCTGGGTGACTGGTCTGGAAAACGTGAAAAATGTTATGAAAGCTACCATAAAGCAACTCTGTGCAAATGTTTTTTTGATCTGGTGCCCCTGCGCTTAAAGTTTGGTCAAGTTAATACCCTGATTTTTGTAGCGTGAAGCGATTCTGAAAATGTGTTATGCATTAAAGCTGTTAATATTCAGTGTTTCAACCCTCTAAACATATATAATGGACATGAGCGTGTTTATTTAACAAGCTTTAATGGTGATGAAGTCGGTAAATTAAGGATTCAAGGAAAAATAGCTCATCACGGCCTCACAGCAAACTGTTAATGCTGCACTTTGACTAAAGTTTCTGATCATTCCTCCGCCGAAGAATATTCAGCCATCTGCAGGCAAAATGCACGTATGCACTTTTATGTAAAACGAGGCGGCGTGATGAACCATTTTTCCTTGAATCCATAGTAACTGACCTTCATTACCATTGCTGAGGGAAACTCTGAGGTTATGAATATGCGGAAGACTCATCATGCAGAAAGGCAGAATTAAAGAGGCTTTAAATGGAGCACAATACGGAGTTTACACAAGATGGCTGCAGAATGGAAGCAGCATATAATCTGTGAATCTGTCAGCGACTAAAATTAACCCCCGAAAGAAACAAAAGGATGATTTGCTTCTGCATTTTTCACAAACATGTGGTAGAGATAAAGAAGAGGGAGGAGGCAACAATGCTTTCACATCGTACGCAGAAAACACTTGATTTATTTTCTTATGAAAATGAAATGAGAAGCTACATTTATTCGAGTGACATTTCACTTTTGTTCTTTTGGGGTCGTAGCTGGTGTAAGACGAATATGGAGGCATGTGGAGGAGCAGAGGGAGGATGGGGACCAAGATGGTGATGTAAGAAGAGTAATAAGAGCAGCAGCAGCAGGAGGAGGATGGATGGGAAAGGGTAAGACGAAAGAGCCAGAGGAAGAAGGAGTAGGAAGAAGAGGAGTGAGCTGCAGAGGGAGGATGGAGGGAGGGAGAGGAGGACGGCGCATGTTATAAAACAGGGAGTAAATAAGCAGGCAAAGGAGGAGGAGGAAGAGGAGCGGCAAAAGGAGTTAAAGAGGGAGGAAGAAGGCCAGAACATAAATGCTGCTCCTCCTCCTCCTGCAGGAGGAGGAGGTGGTGGAGGAGGAGGAAGAAGGGATAGGTGTAAGAGAAAAGAGCCAGAGGGAGTAGAAGCAGGAAAAGAAGAAGTGAGCTGCAGATAGAGGGAGAAGAGGACAGTGGCTGTAAAAGACAAAAGGAGGAGGAGGAAGACAGTGGAGGAAGAAAAGGAGCGGCAAGAGGAGTTAAAGAGGGAGGAAGAAGGCCAAAACGTAAATGCTGCTCCTCATCCTCCTGCAGGAAGCTATAGAGGAAGGGGAGGAGGCAGCCAGCTGTGGGTCCAGACAGATAAGAAGGCCGGGCCTCCTCCTCCTCATGCTGCTGCTCCTCATCCTCCTGCAGGAGGAGGAGGAGGAGCGTTTACAGGCCCACATTGTTCAGAGATGATTAAAAACCAGCGAGAGGAGAAACGCACGACGCCTCGCTGGCTGTTTGTCAGCCGAGACACGGAGAAGGAGATAACTGACTGTGTGTGTGTGCATGTGTGTGTGTGTGAGATCCTCATTACCTCCCTCTGTGGGAGATAAGAGTGTGTGAGGCTGCATTGTGCATGCTTATAAAAGTCTGTCCTTATCAAGTATGCATGCGCGCACACACCCTCGAACCAACACACACACACACTCGGCCCACGTGAAGAGCGGCTGCCAGCGATAATTCGACACAACTGTGGTGAATCCAAGTGGAGAATGAATGAGGAGTGGAAAAATAGATGGAGAGAGAGAGAGAGAAGCACCTGGACAAAGGATGGAGGAGAGAGAGTGAGGAAGATGGAGAGGGTGGAAAGAGAAATGTGTGTGTGTTATCATCCTGTGATAAAAACAGAAAACACTGCCCTGCAGCGAAAACAGCACTCCCCTCTCTCTCTCTCTCCACCTTTCGTTTCCCAAACAGCTCTTTACTTTTCTCTCTCTCTCTCTCTCTGTTTCATTCCTTAGTCTCTCTCTCGCTCTCAGAGTGGAGGTTGTGAGTACGACGCTGCAGGCCGTGATTGGCTCTCTGGGACAAACAGTCTGCTGTGCTGAGTTGAGCAGGTGTGTGTGTGTGTCTCACGCTCGAACACAACATCTGCCTGCAGCTGCTGCTCGTCCTGAAACTAAAAGACTTTAAGCAGGTTTGATTTCCAACACTGCCTCGTGTCCTTTGAGCAAGGCAGCGAAGTAAGTGAAATTTTCATATAGTGATATTTTAGATAATAGCGTGCCTATACTATTTGCTGATACTAATAAAGATTTATTTTTTCCTGTAATACACAGTTCATGCAAGAAAATGGCTATAATTTTCTCTCTTTACCAAACTACGTAGTAGCCTACTTTTCAGCACACGTACTAAGAATAAATTTTAGATTTCCTTCCAGGAAATTACAACAAAACTGTCGAGGAAATGATTAATATTACCACATTCTGTCCAAATTATTGATGGTGAACATCAGCGTGAGCCTTTAAGAATAGAAGACATAATACACCTCATATGGCCAAAAGTATTTGGACACCTTGTACATTTTTGTGCACCTTAATATGAAGGAAAATATTTTAGACAACAGAGCCACCATAGGACCTTACTTCGGAAAAAATGTGCACGGCAGTCAAAGGCAAGAGTGTGAAAATACATAATTACAAAAAGCACGAACCCAAAAGTGAACGGCTGACGCTGATGTCAAAGAGGTTAATGAGAGGATGATGTGATGAAAGGACAGAGAGTCGTTGGCCTGATCAGGTGAGATAAATTCCTGCGTGGGACACAAACAAGTTACCCAGCCGGCAGCAACCAAGCAACGAACGTCAGCTAGCATTACGGCGCTAACATGTCGGTGTATGTATGTTGTGCGAGACGACCGAGGTAATTCAGTGAACTGTTTCACATGTAACCACATGTAACTTTACTGATTTAAGACAAACTGCAACCTTCTTGACGGACAAAATTAAAAATCTTTTAAATTTAAAAACATTAAATGTGTAACTCAGGGCTCAGATCAAAAAATAAGTCGTCTCTCGCAGAACAAATTTTTCCCGAATTAAGTTCCCGTGGGCCGGAGAGACTGTCTGTAGCGTGCTTCCAGTTCGTTACTTTCCTGTTTCAACCTCCCGTGCACAAAGCCAGCTCCATAAAGAAATGGTTTCCCAGTTTGGTTTCCCAGAACTTGACTGGTCCTGCCCACCACTTTAGGGATGGACTGGAACGCCGACCGTGAGCAAGACCTTATCGCCATGACACGACTCTCAGATAAAATAATCAAAACACTTCCTCCTCAGCTGTATCGGACCAATAAAATGCTAAAAGCTCAGACTGATAGCGGCGTTTGATTACTGATGATGGACACTGATCAGAGAGCAGCAGGACGCGGCGAAGCGCCGTACAAACAGCAGCTCTGTGTTTTCTATGTAAAGTTTCCACATGGAAACCCAGTGAAGATGCTGCAGCAGGGAAATGAGCTCCCATCAGAGCCCAGACAGACTGAACCTACTATGCAAAACACGCCCTGCTGCTCTGCTCTGCGCCGGACTGTTACAGCACGTAGCCATCCTCTGCCCATTAATTCAGATAGTGTTCTGTCTGTGACATCTGTGTGCATATGATGGACTGCGACGTGCTTTACCTGGCGACAAGCACTGATGATCACTGGAAAGACATCCCTTATAAATGTGTTTCAGTTACCAGCAACTCGCTGAAGACGCTAATAATTACGCTCTACCTGCATGTGGCCATTAGAGCTGGTGTTTGTGTATTGGATGTATTTTGCACTGAGGCCCATTGGCATAAAAAGGGTCCAATTTTATGCATTTTACCTTATTTAAATATGTGCAAATAGCACTAGAGCACAAAGATGCTCTGTTCTTGGCAGTGCAGTTAGAGGGGCATTCCACCCTTTGCGGGTGCTTTGACAATTATGGTTTCTTTTTGTCTTATTTGTTCGGGTTTAGTGGCTCCAAAAGCTGCACAATTCTTTTGAGAGTTCGCCCCGACTGGCTGGCTTTAACATTTTCTGAGCCTCTATTTTAAAGCTGGGGTAGGTAACGCCGGAGAAACCAGGAAGATTTTGAAATGACTCGCTCCAAAGCCAGTCCCCTAAAACAGTTGAATGCACGGGGAGAGTGCGCACATGTCAGCACGCAGGTAAAATAAGACAAGATATACCTTTATTAATTCCACGCATAGGTGTCATTTATGCTGGGGATGCTGGGGACGTGTTGCCACCACTTTTTTAAAGCATAATTAGTTAAAATACGCTCTAAAATACAGCTTGCAGTCTAAATGCATGTAGAAAGTTGTATTTTCACATTAAGAAAACATGCAATGCAATTCAAATGTAGAAAAAACAAATGTGCGATGTCCAAAAAAAGGAAATTATGCTAAAAAAAAAAGAGCTTCTGGTTATAAAATGACCCAAAACATGCAGCACCAGGCAGAAACTTTAACAACTTCTTGACACTGTTTTTTTTTTTTGGCCACATTTTTCATTCTTTCCTTGTGAACGAGTCAAAAGAGGAGGGAAGACTAAATCCTGCCTACATGTGTCGCCTCAGCAGGGATGACATTCCATGAGGACAGTTGATCAACAGGAGAAACAGATCTGAAAGCAGCACAGAATGCCTGAGAGCTGCACTGACTTACATTCTGTAACATTTATATATTTTAAAATTTCACATGCCACCTGAATTTTGTGTTTCCTTTTTACATAAGGAAAAACATTTGCACCATAAAATGGAGCAGAAACATTCACCAGAATGCAGGAATTTAAGTGTTTAAAGATCAAAATTTAAAAAACACTGTTTAAGGATCTTTCTGTTTCGTTCTCGTGAACCTCATATCGCGTACCGTGATGTCTCGCAAGCGACGTATTTCTTCACACCCTAATCTGAGCCCATGTGTCCCCACCACTAAGTGACGGCCGTGATTCCACGTCTGGTTGACACAGAGGAATGTAAAAGTACAGATGCAATAAAGGTAGTAATATTCAGCGTAGATACGTATATCTATATATATCAACAAACAATTAAAATTCTAGGTAGGTACGTAGACATGCAGGTAGACCGGCCAATCAGTTCATTCAGACCTGTGATGGAGCTGGATTTAATTACACGGTTTGGCCACTTTGTCATATTGGCACTTCCTGCTGCCACAAATACTCACTAAAGCACAAAATGTGGCTTCATACTGGAAATAGTCCCCATCAAATGCATCATCTCCTCCTGTTTGTTTGATTAAAAAAAACTACGGCGAGCAGCTGTTTTTGTAAATTACTGATCTTTTTGAACGTGAATATATTATTTCTTTAGCAGGATCCGATTGGAGCTGAGAGACGTGGCCGGACAAATACGACGTTCATGTGCTGCTGCTCGCTCCATCCATCCATGCTGCCCGTCTTTGTCTAACAGAAACAAGCTGTATCACTGCATCTGTCACTCAGCATAACTCTGACACACACACACACACAGATGAAACAGGTCAGCTGAGTCTCTCATCTGGTTCCCAGAGTTTAGTCGTACGCCTGCATTCCTCTGCCCCGCAGGTGTGTGTGTGTGTGTGTGTGTGTTATCACTGAGCCAGTAAATCTAGTGTTATATTAGCAGAGCACATGGAGCCATAACTCTGGAGCACACTCACCTCCAGCATCTCTCACACACACACACCAGCCATGTCCTCCGGTAAACTACAGTGCTGTCGAGAAGGGAGCCAGACATATGTGTGTGTGTGTGTTGCGTTCAAAGCTGACAGTGACAGAGACACTGACGCGGCAATCAAATGAACTCGGGGGCGTCGCACAGACGCACGCACACGCACACACACACACACACACACACACACACACACACACACAGATCAGAGAAACAAACTTGAATAAATCTTCTTCTTCAGCTTGTATTTTTTCAATTTGCTGCCTCGCTGCTCTCTCACGCAGCGCTCAAACCCACTGACAACAGTGAATGCAGCGTTGACGGCTGACGGCCGGACAGGAAACCCCCCCACCACCGCCACAAACTGACCCACAGTGTCGTATTGTACACGGTTGCTGTATTTTTTGTATGTATGAGCATTTATGACTTGCTGATGTATTTGAACTGTCACTCATATAACAAACAGTGTGAGGAAGCAGAAGCGCTGATATTTACATGAGGAGGAAATTCAAGTGTGTGTTTACAAAGCAGGAACCTCCAGGTCTGAAAAGTGAAGTGCTCTCCAGCAGCCAGCAGGGGGCGACTCCACCAGCTGCAGAAAGAAGTGTGATCGTATAGAAGTTTCTGAGAAAATGTTTCTCCTTCTCCGCTGATTTAGTTCCCCAGTAAACACTTTCCTGATGAGTTTATGGTCTCAGTCGCTAGTTTCAAGTCTTCTTCAACACAGCATGATGTTCATTTAGTAACTTATGGTCCCATTTAGAGGAACAGAGACCAGAAAGCAGCTAGTTTTTCGCTAGCCAAAATTAGCATCCCGGTTAATATCACATTTAAAGTGAATTGCGTAGGCACCTTGCTAACCAAGCTAGCTAGCGCCACAATCTCGTCCAAATGTGGTCACGCCCGTTTCCAGAGAATCTAAATGGCGACAGCCAAAATGCCAAACGTGAGGCTTCAACGGTAGTCCGCAAACAGGCGGCTGACGTCCACTACTTTTATACAGTCTATGGTCTTTGCACTACACTTGCAGTGCATGTGCACTGACTGTAGAGTGAACCCTTCCTAACTCAATTACCGAAAACGGCGGGAAAAAAGAAGTTGAGTTCAAACGAAGCCAAAGTCGGTGCTTTTTTTTTTTGTGCCTAACAAACTCGGACACAAATATTTCCGCTTCAAAACAGAGCTAGTAAAGCTGTTCCAGCTACAATCCCCTGTAACTGCATTAAAACTAAAACAAAAGTACAGACAAAAATGAATTCATATAAATGCTGATATTCTTAATTTGCTGAAATCTAATTCCTGTCTCAAACACATAGACTGTATATAAGAAATGGGCCTAGTCATGGTGACGTCACCCGTTGGTTTGTGGGCCGTCGGTTTGAAGCCTCGAGTTTGGTTAACAAGGCGCCGCCATGTTGAATTTTTGCAACCAGGAAGCGCCCGCAAGTGACGATACGGCGGAGCTAACGGCCGTGTGCGGAGCTAGCTTAGCTAGGTGCAGCTGTAACTCAGGTTAACTGTCATTTTAACAGGCTGATAAGTTTGTCTAGAGAACA
>JAPMOB010209255.1:0-16734 GCA_029875015.1 Lepomis gibbosus
ACGTTGCATAATCAACAATAAACCTGTAACCTGTTTTTAACTTACAGAGCACAACCATGCAGCCTAATGTACAATGCGTCTACAATTAATGAATTATTATAAGCTTATAAACTACTGTAAGTCAACAAACCCTGTTGACTCTCAAACCCAGCGTAAAGTTAACTGAATAAAACTGTTAACTTACATGGTCAACAATAAAGCTGTGACCTGTTTTTATCTTACTGAGCACAACCATAAAATGTGCAATAAAATCAATGACAACTTAAACTACTGTAAGTCAACAAACTAAACAACTAAACAAAACTATAAGGTTACATGATCAACAACAATAAACCTGTAACCTCTTTCTAGCCAACGGTAATAACTATTACCTATTAGTAATCATTTACGGACGTAAATGATTACCACAAGTTTGGCGCTCATTCATCTTTTCATAATGAACGATAGTCGGAGTAAACCTCTGAGGATGTCGTAGCTGAAGCAAGAAGCAAGCTAACGTTAGATGGCCAATGCTAAGGTGGTGGTGTTTACTAACCTCAGGTTACTAACCTACTTGCGTTCAGCGCTTCTTTGTTTGGGCCTTGTTGTATGAAGTTTTAAAGCCAAAGTTTATGATGAATGGCTCAGCAGCTGCCGGAGTTTGTTGTCCTCTCTCACGTGTAGCCGCGTGCAACTGATAATACGTGTTACTTAGACAGGTTAACGCAGGGAGGGGAATAATAGCAGGCTCATAAGACATTTCCTAAAAAATAAACATTATTCACGAGTCCCGCACCTCGAGTCCGAGTCGAGTCTGAAGTCTTTTGAGGGCGAGTCTCAAGTCGAGTCTCAAGTCACTGTGTGCGACTTATGTCGCACTCGAGTCTGAGTCTCTAACTCGAGTCCCCATCTCTGGATTGAGACACCCTGGACTGCACACAAAAAGAACCATGATTACAAATAATAAAACACAAACAGAGGGATCAGTTGCAAAAAAAAACGCCTCAAATTTGTTGTACATTTCAAAATCAAAAATCATATTTAATTTGCTCTGTAATTAATAGTGGCGTGCTATGAAATTTATTCTCTAAATAAGGTGAACAGCAGGACAAATTATATTTAAACTGATGCCTTTTTTTGATGCCTCACTATGAGTGGATAGTTTCATATATTGTTATAACATGTCCTTTGCCCTCCCGGCATTTGAGCCCAACGGCATTCTCCAGTGTTGATGTGATGCATTGCTTGTGAAAACATGGTATGGAAAAATATAACACTTTTTATTAAGTAGATCTTGCAGTGTACTGCTTATGCCATATTTATGTCAACTCCTTGGCAGCCTTGTTAATTGAGCGCTGTTTGTGTAAATAAATATTTAAGCACTACTCCAGTGCATTTGGTTTACTCTTGTTTCAAATGAGGGACTACAAATTATGTTCCTAGATCATTCAGTGTGTTCCCCCTCCACCTGCGTCACTACTCAGTAGGGATTCGCTTTCCTGCAAGTGGCTCATCAAAGGGGTCAAGCTCCGTTGTCCTCTTTCCTCCTGGGCGTTTCAATGGCAACTATGGCCGTAAAAAGGGTGGGACAAGAACCTTGCTTAAGTGCACCAACATTCGAGTTAATTGTGATTTATAAATTGAAATCGGCATCGGAGGTGCATGTGTGCTGTAGTATAAATCAGAATATTTTTGTGTGTTAGCACTTTCTGTGTTCCGTATGTAAACAACCTTTTGACGTGAATTCTACACAGTTTTATAAATGAGGCCCCTGAGCTCACTGTCCATGCAAACATGAACAAAATCTCTAGTACCCATCATGTAAAAAGTCAAATAAAGGAATACACAAGGAGTGGGAGCAGACTGAGTGTGTGAAACGCTCAATCTTGTTGTTCTACCTCCACTCCTCCTGGGGGTGCTGTTTCTCATATCTCTCCCTGACGTGAGACACGCCCAAATCAGGGTGTAACCAATGGAGTGCATCAGAGTGCAGATGGGTCAGACGGAGGCCCAGAGAGGACACACAGCGCAACTTGTGGATCTCTGCTATCTTCTGGATAACACCCTGTTGACAAGTGGAAGGATGAACAAAAAACAAAGTGAGAATCAGGGAAATATTGATGATGTGGGGCTTAGCAATGCAAGAAATGTTTGTGTGCGTTTTACCCTGACATCTGTGGCATCTCCATGCCTGATATTACTAGCCCAGGTACATGGTTCGCTGTTTGTCTCAAAGTAATGGAAGATCTTCAGAACCCGGTCCATGGAGCCCGGGGGGCGCTCAAGGCCTCCTGCAGAGCTGCTCGTACCAACGCTGGTACCACCAGGGATGCCAGCTCGGGATTTAACCCCACAACCACCCGATGAGGAGTGATTGTGGTTGGACTCCAAGTAGGACGACGACGCCATGGCCGACTCAGATGCTCCTGCTGGCGCTAACTGGGCGTCATATTCTGTAAAAGAGAGACAAACATAGAGGTCAAAATGTGATTTATAATTGACCTGTAATCAATGTGTTGTATCCTCATTTGGAAATATGTTGTGAAATCAGAAATACACAGTAGAGGAGAATAAAAATCCATGGGTTAAAAAAAGGCGATTAGAATTTGAAACACTGCTGAAAAGATAGGTTGAGACATTAAAACGCCCACTCAAGCAACGTCTCAGTCAGAACTCAGTCTGCCATTCATACTGCACTTTATACATTTATCAGAAAAAAATGAAATGTGATAAAATACTCAGAGAATTAAATAACTGTAGAAAGAAAGCAGGGAAATATGCATGTTTGTGCTTAAACACACATGCACAATTGCATATGCCACATGTGGATGATGGAGCTTGTGTCTGAGCATGTGTGATGGGGAGGGGTTACATGTTTCAGTAAGGCTACCAACCAGTCAGTAAAGAGTCAATACAAAACAGCAAAACAGTGACACAAGGTCTTTTTAGATGGACCTAATGGACTCACATAAATCAGATGAGTTGAAATAAATACATTCTCAACAAGGGGGAAAAACTACCAACTGCTAAATCAACCAGGCGGTCAGTCTCATCCAGCACTAGGTTTTAACAGCAAGCCACTCAAACACCAGTCAGTAAACCAGTCTGTCAGCAAACTGGTCATTCAGTCCTACCTGCAGCGTAGAGTGGAAGTGGCCAACAGGTCCAAGCCATACCAGAGTGTCTGTGGATTACATTTTTCAGTTCTCCACCAGTTGCATGGCTGCTAGGCTTGCAATCTGGTGGTTTCTGAGCTCTTACTTGACACGCTTAGGTCTGCTGTGGGAGGATTTGTAAATTGTTCTGGTCATACTGGTGTTCAGTGGCTATAGTGGGTAGTAGCTTGAATAGTAGTGGCTGTAGGTGGGATGTGGCCTAAAAGCAGGATGAAAAAAATTAAACCCAATGTTAAATCCTAACTCCTAGGAAGAATAACTAATTTTAGCTCGTTTCACATTTACTCTATTACCACAGTATGAGGTTACAGCAGGAATAATATTCATACTGCACAACACAAGCGCAGACCATCCACTTCCACAGATCTTCCTTTTACCCGTTTATAGTCTTTAAGGTTCTCCAGCTTTCTCCTGCAGGTTCATCTTCACACCTTTTATCTTTGTGCGATACAAACACACACTACTGCTTCCTGTGTGATACTTCCTGGATATCCCTGTAGACTTTGTTGAGTCATCATCACTACAGTGACTGATTTCAGCTGACTGTGAATTCTGGCTACCACGTGGGGACAAGAGAGGCGCAAGTGAAACAAATCTGACTGACTGAATAATTTCATGGCTCATTTCTAGCATTGGGCATGTAATGAAAAAACTAACGAGGTTTCCAAAAGACCTGTCTAAAATAGTGATGTGCATCAACTACCACGTTGAAAAGGGTTTTGCTAGAGGACTTATTTAATCAAGTAAATATGGAGACAATAAAATCAACAGACAAACTGAACAGCCAGTAGCAAAGTCACTAATGTTAATGTCACTACATTAAGTATTTTTCTGTGTTGTGTTCAGGTCACGGTTAGATCACTTCATACTGATTATAAAAAAAAAGAGAAAAAGAATCAAAGAGAAGCAGAAACATGGAGACTGATACGGAAAACGTAGCTTCAGCACTTTTAAACAGCATGACCTGAAGTTGCCTCTTCAAAGACAGCAAGTGAAATACATGACTGCGTGAGCACAGTGACTGCAACAGAAGGTAAAGGAGAACATTATGTATCTGATAACTTGATTCAGCACTTTCTTTTAGGAATTTGCTGTATCAATAGTGTGTGTGTGTGTGTGTGTGTGTGTGTGTGGCCTGTGCACAAGTCCACTACACATTATTACATCCTGTGTCTATAGTGAGGCATTGCAGGTTTTTTCCCTTTACGCAGTTTTTACTGTAGTGATTGTTATGGCATGGAAGCTTCTCAATTATTCATGTCACATTATTACACTTTTTCTTGGTATTATTATCATTATTATTTTGTTTTATTTGTCTATAATCCATCTTTATTTGCAATAGTCCTTAATCTGTGGATGTAGATATATTGATAGTTTGGTTTCTAGACCTTAGGAAGATTGTCACTGGACTGAAACATTGACTTTTTTTAAATTTTGTGTAAAAAGTCTCTTAAATTTACCTTTCGCTCACCTGTAAAGTGTGAGTGTAGCAAAGGGTGAGAGCAGTCAGCCTAAACAGAAAATATTTATGTGCCAAGACATGTTTTAACGGTCCAAGTATTTAATGTTAGATGGCATTTCATGTACATGTATTTCAGAAGTCCCGGAAACATAGAGAAAGTGAAAATGCTGCCTATAGGATGTGTATGCTGTATTACGTTCTCTTACATTATTTATTATCTTTCAGAGTCCAAGAATCAAACGTGGAGATTAGCCGGGAATATCCCCCCCCCAAAAAAAGAGTGGAGACAAAGTGAAATCTGACATTTTTGTGCTCAGCAGCTGAAGTAGTGTTTTTTTTTGCATCAGTGAGTAATGGTCACAGGCAACAGTATTTGCTCAACAGACCCTCTAGTCTTTGATACAACAGATTAGTAAAGAGCAGATTACAAATGTCCCTCTTACAGTACTAATATCATCATCCAATTAAAATGATACCATGGTGGATATGATCCCTAAAGACTGCACTATTGCTGTTATAATACCACTATATAATCTCATAAATACAATACCAGTTGCTACAGAAAACTATCACCATGATGAACACATTAACAAGTTACAACATTTAATATTATTACTATTACTATTATAATTACTATTATTATTATTACTATTACTATTATTATTATTACTATTATTATTATTATTATTATTATTATTATTACTACTATTATTATTATCACTATTATTATCATTATTATTATTCAAAGAGTTACAATGCACCATACTACACACTACACTGCACTAGTGTCTAAGCTTCTGTCCCTGTGTGAGTTTACCTGGATCGAGTTTTGTTCTTTTTCTAATGACTATGCAAATATAAATATATTGCTTTTCAATTTAATATCCAATTCTAATACAACAGGAAGATTTTATTCAATAAACTATTTCAAACTCACACTCTGTTCCGTTGTCGATACAGCATCATGTCATGACTGTTTGGTCATTTCAGACTGAAACTGAAACTGAAAGCAGATATCAGGTTTTGGGTCTGGTGGATATCAGAGTAATAACATCAGACTATTTTTATTGTTTTTTGTGACTAGTGAATATGAAAAATTGACCAAACACTGTACACTAAAAATCATGTTGCCTCAAAAACAAATGTCACAGCGCATTGTTTTGAAATGCAGTACACCAGTGTTTGTTGTGTCTGGGGATTCATGATAAATTTATATCAAAACACACTCTGTGGCAAGCTGTGTCCACAATGTCCAGAAGTTGTGATACAGTTGCGCAACATAACTTCAGTTGTTATAACAGCTACTCTCTTAGTTTCTACCCGGCCTTCATGTCTCGTCTCAGAGGGGCACACTAAAAAATGTATTGGGGGCATTATTTTGACTGCAACTCGTTTTTAAATAGAAGCGGTTGCACCAGAGGAGCTATAGAGTCACAAACCGCCATCAGCCATCTGCTGCTGCTCCCTCACCCAGTCACTAATCAGATTAGATATTAAGAAGTAAATGTTGTAACACACTGCTTCATCCACCAACACAAAACACAATAGTCACAAACACATGTAACCGTAATCTGAATGCCACATGCAGCTTGATGAAATCCTATTAGAGAAGTAGGGATACCTACATTTGCCAAGGTGCATGCATACAGCTACGTTACGCCGTAAATACAGTCACATCATAACTAGTGAATGGAGTATGTTTACCTGTTTTTCAGTAGCATTTATCGTAAGATGTTAGTGTTAGCATAGCCCCTAAATACCGAAGCTACCAACCAGTTAAATTCTACAGTAAAATATTTAAAATCTAAGGAGGTAATGTGAGTTGTTCTGCTTAATTGTCTCTGACAAAGAATTTGAAAGAGGTTATGTTTTATGATCTTACATTTTATGATTCACTAACGTGGTGGACATAAAGTCACTGGCCTAAGTATCATTTTGTGGTAAAGATCAAGGGTTTCTGCCATAAGATACTTTTCAGTTTTTTATTTTATAAAGTATGGAAAGATCTGACATCTCAAGTTGGCTGCTAAACAGCGTTCTTGTGAATTGTGCCTTTAAAACAAACAATTAATATCCATAAAGAATAAACAACTTATCAACTAATCACAAGGCTGTCCTTTGGTTGCCTGACTTAATAGCTTGCAAAATCAGATTTGGGGCACTACAAAATACAGATCTCACAGTATATAAATTATTGCTTTAAAATAGATGTACTATACAGCACAGGACAAATGAAACGATTTCTCACTGCACCAATTTCTACTCAACATAACTGCACTAAATCCCCACATGCATGCCCTCACACACTCACACAGAGAAAAGGACATAGGACATGAATCAAATCAACTAGGCCATGCAGGCATCCAGGAGGAGAGCAGGCGGCTGCCAGGCCCGCCACCCCCTCTCTCAGTGGGGCTCCAAGTGAATGACAGTCAGCCTTTTTAACCACAGTCGGCTAGAGTTGAGCTCTGTCCCATGGCAGCAGCAGAAGGACGTCTAACTGGTATCTGGGTTACTGGGGTTAGCGCAATCCTGTGGGAGCCTAGGCCTCTTCTTCACCATCCTTTTCTCTTACTCTTTTCCTCAGTTGCTCATTCTTCTCATTTATGTCTTTTTGTCTTTCTGTTCAAAGCCCTCACCCTTTTACTTTCCATTTTACTGATCAAACGCCAAATCTCCTGTATCCTTCTTTCTCCATCCTTCCCCCCTTCATCTGCAACTCTTCTCTTCTTCCCCTCCCTTAATCTCCCTGTCGCTCATCTCACAGGCCTTTTAGTTCCTGCCTTCACGTCTCCATTTGAGCCCCCTGTCCTATTGAACCACCTCTCTTCCTTCCTCCCTCTCATCTTTCTCTCATCCTCAAACAATTTCCTCTGTCCTCCCCCTTCCCCCACACCACTACACTCTCTTTTCCGTTTTTGGCCAAGGATGCGCATTATCTATACCAGGGGACAGAGACAGAGGGCCTAAACATTAGTTGTAAATCTATATAAATCATAAATCTGTGACTATTCAATACTGGTCTGAATGTCACGTCTATATTAATACAATTTCTTTCAATGCTGTGCCAACAACATAAAACAACCAAAGGACCAGCAGTAAGAGTGTGTGAGTTGCTCCACTGACATCAGAGCTACCAGGGTAACTTACGCCATCTCCCCAAACGCTATTATTCAACAACCTAATTACAGCTCTGTACAACTGTAACCTAAATGGCAAATCAACTGTTACCAGATCACAACTGTAGCTCAGTGGGTTTTTCAGACAAATGCTTGAACCAAAGCAAAAAACGATAAAGAAAACAATTCAGTATGTCTCATCTTTACGCTGCTCTATATAAAAAATGTGCTGAAGCTACATGGACTACATGGACAACATGGACTAAGGTTTTGGTGACCTGACATTCTGCAACGCTGCATAGACCTGCTGACAAAAAAAAGAACAAAAGTTTGTTCTTGTGACTGATGGCTGGTCATGCAGCACTGCTCTGTGCCTTGGGCAGCTTTTTTCTATCCTCCTCTGTTTACAAAGAGCTCATGCAGTTAAAGCTGGCTATGACTTCTAACTCAAGTCCACAACTGGACCTCATCTGTCACCAAAAATGATAGACAGCTGAAACAGATGACAGAATTTCAGGGTCTTGTAACACAATGGGATAATGTTACAATCCATCTCTCCATCTCAATCAATCCTCTCCCAAAGCCCAAGGTATAATAATTAATCAGTTTTACCACCATCTGATTTAGACCTCACAAAGATGAAAATATAGCTTAGATATATGATATCCAGCCAGGCTGATGAAACACTGAATGTTTAGCAGAATAAGAAGATGCTTCCAAGCAGAGTTATAGATGAACAAGCATGAAGATTAACTGACTTCATTGTAAATAAGGATACAGAGAAGGAGAAAGGTCCTCTACACACAAAAAAATATTTAATATACAAACATATAAATCTTATATAATGTAGAATTGTGAGTTGTTGTGAATCATAATGATTTAGTCAAACTCAGCACTGACAGTAAACACAAACATATTGAACTTTGCTCCGTATTTTTCAGAACACAAGTTTAAACTCAGTTTATAAATGGTGTTTTCCTATTGATACAATTATTAGTACATACTTGGTAGGGGGTGCTGTGCGTAGATGCAGGCCCCCTTGCTCCAGCAGAGAGGGATGCAGCCGCTGTTCTCCATTTGTTTTGTAGGGGGATCTGTTCAAGGTCTGGCCACAGGGCCCAGACAACGCAGCTGTGTCTCGAAACGAGCATAGAGCCTACGACTAGGATTGGCTCCTAACCGGCTTTTGCAACAAAAACTCCTGGTAAATAAATCTGAATAAACCAAGGAAAAGCAAATTGAGATATCCTAAAATGACCCCCGAAAACGTTAGAAATTTAGACTTGCTGTGCTGGTAACTGGGCTGTCACTGCTTCCAGGGGTGGTAATATCCATTGTGCAACTTTTAGCCACCTCACAAGAAAGCCACAGGAAGGATTCTATCAAAGCCAGTGTCCCTGGGCTGTCCAGTAATGCAAAGAGCCCAGTAAGAGGAAACAGAGGATGTCAAATATCCTTTGTACAGTAAAATGTGATGACACAGCAAGTATCTCCACAGGAGGTAGAAAATATACCAGTCTGTGACTGTCTATGGTTTAGCAACTACTACACTTTCATCTTTCATCCGAGTCCAGGTCCAGCTGATAGAAATGCTCCAAATATTTTTACCTTTAAGTAAAACTGAGACAACGATCTGACTCCGTGGCCCAGCAGGCAGAATCTGTCCAAGTTCATCTGGAAGTCAGACCATCTTCTGCAACAGTATAATATCTGGTACAATAATCCAAGCTACTGATCACAAGACTGCAGGTCACTCTCTCAAAGCTTGCTGAAACACCATGTTACTTCAGGACGTGAGGAAGGCTTGGGGTCCAGGTCTCAGTAATCAATCCGCCCGATACATGGCATGACCCAGCAAAAATACCTTTACCATTGTTCAGTGTGATATGTAATGGTCCCTGTAAGGAAGCCCCTGAGGGTGGACAGGATTCTGTAAGTTGCTTGAAGACACTTCAGCAGAGTGTAGGCTTCCAAAAACAGACATTCAAGCCTGGCTTCTGTGGTTGGGTGATGGTTTCTCTACCCATTAGGCCATCTTGCAGTCCAATAAATCCATACGAAATATCAAATTCAGGTCTTCGGTGCAGCACTGCTGATCTAATTAATCAATCCTTGATGAGAAATTCAAAGAAGACGGCTTCCCAGCAGCCATAAATCTTAAGTCACAGGGTTTGGTAATGTATGTCAAAGATCCAGATTACAAAATAACACTGCCATCGCTCGCTGGCAAAGTAAGACCATATAATCACATCAATGTCTAATTTTCAAAGAAAGGCATTAGTTCTGTTTTTAAAATCCACAATGTTGTCCAAAGGAGATGGCAGGACGGATGGTAAAAGGAGGAAAAAAACTGGCATCAAAATAGAAAGAGACAAAAATGTAGGGCAAGGAGAGACGTAGAGAAATGGAGCATAGTGAGGGAGAGGTGGATGAGAGTGACCAATGCAGAAGGGAAAAGGGAGAGCAAGACAGGAAAAGAAGGACCAAGACAGAAGAAGAAAGACGAGACAGGAAGAGACTAAAACATAAGATGCTTGAAAACGGATTGATCTAAAAACAAAGAAAATGTGAATAAGAAAGATGAAGAAATAAAGATAGCAGGATGAAGAGAGAAAGCAGAGAAATCCCAGGGAGAAGCTGAGCCTCACATCCTCCAAAGCTTTTCCACAGCGCTCTGAGACCGCAGGAGTTAACCAGGTCAAAGCAGGTGTCTGATGTCAGAGAAAGACATAAAGTGACAGAGACCTGGAGGGAAAGAAAAAGTCTGCAACAACAAAAAAAGCTGGGATGCAAAAGCAGGCAGGATGGGAGTGGGACTTTGAAGAGAAAATGATCACTGCCGCAGCCAAACACAAACACACTCTGTATATCCAGCGCAGTCCTTGAGCAGTGGAAATGAGTGCACCAAAGAGACTGTAGAGTAAGCGAGTATGTGTGGAAGCCAGAGAGAGGAAGTACGTATACATGTAGCTAAGCAGGTAGGCGACTGCGTGCGTGCCTGTGTGTGTGTGCGGGGGTAAGTCTGCGTGAGTGTCAGCAATGCAAAGCGAGTGTGTGCGCAAAATACTCAAAGTGAGCGTGTGCGAGTGTTACTTTTCTGCTGTGCCTTCTGCATAGGCTACTGTATGACCGTCACGCTGCGAAAAAAGCTGCTCACTAGCAGGCAGAACCAGGGAGGGGGAGTGTGTGTGTGTGTGTGTGTGTGTGTGTGTGTGTGTGCAGGGCAGAGAAGGCAAAAGACAGGAAGAGGAAGAAAAAAAAGAGAGAAATATTGTAATTGAGACGCCATGCAGTGAAAAGTAGGTGAGCTGATTGGACAGCACTATATACGTATGTTAACAGGAACTCTCAATCAACACTCAAAAGTCTAATAAACACACAAACACACACACGGCTTTTCCAGGATTAGAGTTTAACTGAAAACATACATTCCACCCTTTAAGCCCTTACAACACTTGTTTCTCGCTGTATTTGTTTTCATTATCCACCCCCTTGTCTGTCTCTACTGCCCTCTGTCGTCTCTCCTCCTCTCCAAACATATTTCAACCGGTTCCTGCAGCATGCCGGCTCTTCATTGTAAATAAAGCACTCAACATTAAATCCTTTGGATGTGCCCAAAGGACAAGTTGACCGTGACCACTTTCTAGTTAAGCTTCCAACTGCAAAACTCTAACGACATCACAAACTGATGGAGCGCTCAGGTGTATTTTCAATCCTTTTTAGAACAAGAAGTCCTCCAAATTAAAGACAAAATATGTCTGTTGTAACTGCCCTTTAGTACAACACACAGAAGCATTTTCTGACCCGACGACCCCATCGACAGGACTACATGCTTTATTAATGCCGTCCAAAACCGTTACAAAATCACAGTTGAAAAACGGCCAATTTTTTCATGTGACAACGCAGACTTTGTCGCCCTATGACAACGCCTCCTGACTTCCTCCTTTGTCATAACTACAACCATTAGAGGGCTTTGTCATTTGATCGTAAACATACAGTATGTATTTGCAGATATTTGAGGACACTTGCTGAGTCAAATGATGCCGTTGTTATTCATGGGAGGATAGTCTTGACAAGAAACATGTTTAATTAAACTTTGCATTTTGGATGCAAAATAGAAACACAATAAACTGTTTTTAGAACAGTCTTTAGCACATCCTCATGTGAAACGGAAATAATGAGAAAGATTAAATGATCGAGACAAAATTAGTGTATCCTTTTAGTTTTTTGAAATTGAAGAAGTTCACTGTAATTAGCCCTGTATACCCTGTAGTTTTCATCAGTTTACTAGACTAGAGCTGTCTTCCTTTGTGTTTTGATGCACCGATTGCATTTTTCCTGGCCGATTCCGATTACCGATTTTCTACAGGTCTGACCTGTCGATTCCAATCAGATATTTAATGCTGTTCAGCCCGGTCATGGCTGATTAAGTTAAAAAACAGACTATTCCAGTCTCAAGCCGATTAGTGCATCTCTAGTAGGGCTGCAGCTAAGGATGATTTTAGTAATCGAGTACTCTACAGAATATTTCATCGATTCATCGAATAATCGTTTACGAAATACTTTTGTTTGGCAGCGTTGTTTGGCTGTTACTGTCCTTTATGTGGACTTGATGCAAGACCAGGTGCTTTCGAAATGGAGACTGAAGCTTTTCCGTCATGCTGTTGCAGTAGGCTACATTACTTTCGTTTTGTGGTGGACAGACTTGTTTTCTTCTTTTATCTTGAAAGAATCCCATACTTTGGACACTTTCCTCTTTGTTGAGAAATGTAAATTATGTTTGCAACAAGTTCTCAGCTCCAAATATATAACATCCTGCTTGAAATGTTAGGATCAACAGTTACCTAGCAACAGCCATAGAGGGAGACTGGACCTAATGGCCATAAAATGACTTATCCATACCTATGAACTGATTCAGCTCTGCCTCCATCCACTCCATGACACCCAAAACACATACAGACCGAGGAACAACATGCCTTGTGGAAAATAAAATAGAAGGGTGGATGTCTCTTTATTATCACAAAACAATAAACTGAAAGTCTACTGTTATTAAGTGACATTATGTCTATTCATATGAAAAATGGCATCAAATTCTGAAAAAAACCCAAAGCCATATGCAATAAGGGTGCAAAGGTTTGATACGATATTTCTCACACACTGCACACACAAACTCACACGTATCTATTGTAAACTAGTCATCTAGTGATGGATGTGTTTTTTGTTTAGTTTTTTTACATATAAAAACAATTACTCACCAGTGTAGTATGATATTCTGGAAATATCTAGGGAAAAAGAGAAAAAAAGAGATTTTACTTTGATAAATGTATTATTGAACATACTTCATCAGAGTATCTTCATGTAATGGATAAAGCTACTGTACTGCAGCATGATTAGCAAATGATAGTTCAGTGGCATGTATGTGGTGTAGTATGTAGGCACAGATTTGCTTTACATGCATGCACAGATAAACTGTATCTGTTTGAATGTATGGCAATAAGCTACGGCTTTTCATATATACTGTATTCTGCATAAAGATTTTGCTTTATTATCAGTAAAGAGGTGTAGAAGGAGACAAAAGGTAGAGAGGCAGACAGGTGGAGAGTTTTACAAAAGATGATAAACAGAGGAGGGAATCAAATCACAGGATCATTAGGAAATGTAGCTATTGATGGGAAGAGCACTGCCATTAGTTATAAATTACTTAAAACCATTTATCAATAAGAGCAGTTTTTTTGTTTACTGAAAGACAAATCATTAAGCGCTACATCTAAACAACACATCAAAGAGGACATTACAACTGTCCAATCCAATTGTTTACAATGCTTAATTTATTTGACAGGAGTCAATTTCTAACAACACCAAGCAATTTACCTGTCCGTACTGACCAACCTCTAACAAATCAGGAGGATTTCATATGAGCTACACTCCTGACAGTCGGCGCGAGGCAAGAATCATTACTTGGCAGCATATATCTGCTCTGTCATGCTGTAATCACTTCACCCAATGGCCTCATTGACCACTCAAATCTGTCTCATGGCCCTACCAATCCTCTAACCCATCTTGTCGCTCACTCTTCACTGCGATCTCATGTACAAAAATGACACCAAAATGAGCATCTTGATGAAATGATGAATACTCTGAAGCTACGCTGACATCTGTTACTAAGCAACAGACACGAAGCAGGACTGTAGTGCCAATTAAGATGCCGAGGCTTTGTCTTACTTTATATGTGAGACAAAAAGCTGTCTCCCAAATGCACACAAGCTGCTACTAACAACAGCACACTGAACTACCAAAGTTCAGTGTGCTGTTGTTACAGATGCAAGACTGGTTTTTGATAGGAGGCAAACAAACACATCACCAACATTGCAAATAAACTTAAGAAAGATGTTTCTGCATTCATCTTTTATTCAATTTAGGTCATGCTGCAGCTGTATGCCGACTCTGTGCTACATGTCAACTCTAAGCAGGTTTTGAGTGTGTAGTATGTTCACAATGATAAAGTGGCACACTAATCTATACTCAAAGAAGGGCGTATGTAGTCTAAAGAAGTCTAGATTGAAAAGGAAATGTGCTCACAGCTTGATAGGTGTAAACACATGTTGTTAGGTGATGAAACAGCTTGGTGAAAACATTTGTATTAAACAACTGGAAAAACATTTTCATGTGCCTTTGTAAAATTGGATTGTTTAATTAATATAGAAGTTTGATGAACATTTCCTGTTAGTATAAAATAGTTATATATAATAACACAGTCTACTATGAGAATTAGGGCTGAACAATTAATCAAAATCTTATGGAAATTGCAATACGACCACCTACCGCAATTTTCAAATCGCAGGTTAAAGGCAAAATGTGTGTCAAAATACTATTTTGAATTAAATATTGTTGTGCTGCAGATATGTCCTGGCCTACACATAATATTCTACAGACTTTAGAAAACATCTCTGTCTTGTACAGATCTTGTAAAAATCACAACATATCAAACAAGAATGTTTTTCAATGAAAATGAGAATCCTTATGTAATAATGATCATTCCCTCCAATATCGAAAATCGTATCGCAGCCATCAGTCAAAATAATCGCAATTACATATTTTTTCAAAATATTTTCAAAAAACATCTTTCAGTTTACTTATTTTACTTACTTTTCCAAATTTTACTTGGTTTGATTCATTGCTGCTCGGTGTGTGTTCTGCCACTTCACATCACGTCCTCTAATCACATAATGCAATTTGTTCCTGGCAGAATTGTGCCCAAGAAATTGGCTACAAGTAGGCTGCTATGAACAAAAGCAAAACAACACCAATCCTGGCATTGTTCTCGCTCTCACTCTCTCACTCCAAGTCTAAATGCACTTGTGATAAAAGCAAAGCATTGATACACTAACCAATTTTGTGCCAGGACTATGTAGTGTAGTAAAAGCTTAAGCATGTATTGAAATGTTTCCATGGTGTACAAAAAAGCACCATTACCCTTGAAAACTGCCCTATAGAGATGCCTTTAGTTAATACAATTGCTGTATATTCAAATGTTTCAGATACCAACAGAACAGAAGGACAACAACATGCTTGTCAGCATACAAAGCTTTTGGTTTCAAACAAACCTCTAAGTAGAGATATTTTCTCAATGTCACCAGAAATCACTCTAATCTTTTACATCAATAAAATTATGACCCAAAAGCTAGAACCTGTTATTAAAACAGTACTGCAACATCTGTCAGTAGAACTGCTTATAACATTTTTCACTTGCATAAATACTCCTCAGAGCTTCTCCCTCCTACTCAATCACAATTCCCCCCTCACGCTCACAGACTTTTTTTTTCTCTTTCTCTCTCCCACTCAGGAGTAGAAAACGATCGCTTCTGGCTGTAAACTACAGAGGCTACGCTACAGTTGACACCACGCTAAGGGCATTGCACAACTCCATTCTCATCAAGAAAACAACAACAGCCGAGCAGCAGCTCCTCCACACTGATCAGCCTGTCAGAATAGAGTACAACAGTGACGCAGGACTGAGTATAACATAAGAGAATAAAGTCACCACTGAAGCAGCTACAGCTTAAATGAGGTAGCTGTAAGCAGCAGCTACAAAAACATTATTGTAGTACTGGGAGTACTGCAGAGTTAGGGAAGTAAGACAGAGAGTGGTCTGATTGACCCCAGGGCCTTTTTTTCACATCCTTATTTTTCGTATTTGGCAGAAGAAGCTCTTACGTGTGCTGATTAATTAAACTCACCAAATTAAAAAATCTTCAGATTTAAATAAATAAATTTTGAAACTCAAATCAATATAAAATAGTGTTAAACCCAAATTCTGCCAGATTAATTAGATTCTTTTTGCTATTTACCTGACTGTTTTCAACAAAGACTCATTAGAAACTAAACTCAACAAATCCAGGAACTTTAACAACTTGGGACCAGCTATCGGATCCCAACCCTATTATTTGTCCTATTTCAAGGCATTCTAGGATTAGTTTGCGCAAGTCAATGATTTTTGAGGTTTATCCGTTTATGAAGGGGATTAAATCAATGATGTGACCGAATGACAATGAGTCATTTGTCAGTGACATTATTTAAAGAGTAAATGTTCTCGCCTTTTTATAAAGTCAACTGTTACAGGGCAGGACTGCAGCATGCACTCTTATATCCCCTCTTTACAAGTCCTTTTATGGTTCTACCTCAGGATGAAGTGTACTGCACCAAAATTAAAGTTCAGAAATACATTAATCCAAACCACCACGTCTCTGTGGACCACATAAGTTTCAAATCTCTAAACTCCTTCAGGAACTGAGATTAAAGGGTTTTGCTATTAGATACAGTTTTTGGTATTCTGCTGTTTGTTTTTATGAAGTGTGATATCACATTTTAGAGCCAGAGCTGTCCATCCATGGATTAATGTATCTGTAATGTAAAAAAGTAAAAATGAATCCAGCGAAGCCTATGTTTATTCGTTCTGTCTACTCTATACAGTTTATATATATATATATATATATATATA
>JAPMOB010209256.1:2480-12781 GCA_029875015.1 Lepomis gibbosus
CCCCCCCTCTTTCTTCTGCTCCATTTTTGGGAGTGCAGGTGAAGACTCTCAAACAATAACAGAAAATGTTTGGAAGAAGAAGACGACGGCTTTCGTGGCAAGGTTTTGATCTTGAAGCACAAACGTCCCCCATTAACCTAAAGTCTACACAGGCCAGTACATTTTTTTTTTTAAATTGCCACCAAAGAAGAACTGAATCTTTCCTATTGTATTTCTACACTTGATTATATACTTGCTTTTTAGCCATGTGTTCGCGTAGACAACTGGCTGCATCGTGAACATGTTCTTGCCTACTTACCTGCTCGCACACCAGAGAACTCAAACTATATAGACAAGTTGTCTTCACTCTGAACTCACTGAGTTTGTACGCTAGTAGCTCTTCCGGTCACTAACTATCTAGCTAGCGAAGTTTGTGTTTAAAGTGTTGACAGTCCCCCGAGGCGCCTTGCCCTGACCTCAACCATCACAGACGTTTGTGCCTATAAGTCAGTCGGCTAACTCTACAGCTGTGCACACCGGCCCGCTAGCAGGTAGGGTTAGCCGCAACGCAATAGCAAACTGCAGCGTCTCATACAGACGCCGAAACGACCTTTTGCGTAAAATACCTATGGTTTGTATACGATGCCTGAGATGAGAACGGGTTGGATATTAAACAGAAAAGTCAGAGGAAGGAGGAGGTTTGGGTGGATGTGGAGCCAGAGACCAGCCTTTCAACCAGGAGACAGGTGTTTCTCTTGCATGTGAAGCAAAAACTGAATGTTTTTATGTAAGTTACTCAAGTAAAGTTACTTAACTGACGTAAGTAATGTACTTATTTTAACCCAAACCATTATCTTTTCCTTAAATTAACCAAATTGCAACGCTTCACACTGTCAACAAGGTTGCATTTCAAAATTGTGATGTTTTGCAAGTACTTTTATGTTGAAAGTCCAACAGGACGTTGCATATTTATTTATCAAAACAAACATCAAAAAACGATGCTAACAGGCTATCCAAGGTGTTAAAAAGCAACGCCAAGGGGTCTCGACCAAGCGTTCATATGTGAGGAGCTGAGAGTGAGAATGTGTTGATATAGAACTTTAGATTTGCAAGATGTCAACAAAAAACATGACGACAACTGGGGAGGTTACTGTTTTGTTACTTCTAAGATCATGGCAGGAACAGAGGCGCCATGATAGACGGTGTGTAAGGCTGGCGTCCACCAAAGCGTTTTTTTTCTGATGGCAGCATCTTTTTTCAGTTCATTGCAATGGGAGCGCCGCGTTTTTACAAGATGGTAAAGACGCCAGCAGCGTAACGAGGCGCTGAAGATTCAACTTTGGGAAAAACGCTGCGCTCGTCACTGTAACTTTTTACTCAGCTGTCCAATCAGGGGGGAGGAGGGGCGGGACAAATACCACACCGAAGAAACGGCTCTTGGACCAAACGGTGGTACTCGCCGAGATGTTTCCTCGCCCATCCTTGTCCGTCCTCTCTCTCTACCTGCTTCAGCCTACAGAGCAAGGACTCTACTCTGTGTCTGTATCCAGTAAAGTCAGGTAGAACTACTTGCAACATCACTTCTATGTTTTTTATGTATCATAGCATCCAAAGCAGTCGAAAAAAACGCTGCGCCTCAAACGCCCGCTAGCGCTCCCTGCTGGGCATTTTTAGAAGAGCAGCTGGCAAAAACGCTTTGGTTTAAGCCTGTTCTTTGCTAGCCAAAATTAGCATCCCAGCTTAACATGAATTACTGATGTACCTTGCTAAATAAGCTAGATAGCTCCACCTTCTTGTTGAAATATAGTCACGTCTGGTTCCAAAAAAATCAAGATGGTGACGACCAAAAACTTGAGGTTTTAAAAAAGGTAGTCCACAAACCATCGGGGAACGGACCCCAAAGCTGGATGTTTTTGTTGATGTCTGGTGGTAACGTATATTTACAACGCGACTAAAAAAACAAACTCACACCAGACTCGTGAATGCAAACAGCTAAATAATGCAAAGATCTCTGCACATGTAAATATTCATATCATGCACAAACCTGGCACATTGCACATATTTGTTGTAATTGCTAATTGTTGTTCTATACTTTAATATTTTGTCAATTTATATATTTATTTACACAATATCCTCTTCCGTCACATGTCTGCTCAACACAAACCGGAGCAATGTGCATGTAAATATCTGCCGCGTTGTTCTTTCTCTGCCAATAAATTAAAAAAAAATCTCTATTCTTTTATTATTTGTATATAACTTGCATTTATTTATATCAACTGCACGTTTATCTACATTCTTCCTTATCACCAAAGCTAATTCCTCGTACGTGTAAAATACTACTTGTCAATAAAGCTCTTTCTGATTCTGATTCTAAATGAAAAAATGCCAACAGCAGCTTTTTCTATAAGTGTTGAGACGCTTCCACAAAAAAAATATTTGAGTAATAGTTTGGACAGAGAAAACAAAGTTGGTGTATTTTCTGAACCGTTCCCTTCTTTTGCACTGTTGGGTGGTTAAAAGTGACTTCACAGTTTTTAGGACGGACATTTCCTTTTATTTGGTTTATCTAGAAGGAGGTCAAAGGACTCTTCACCCTCCCACACACTTTCCCTTCTTGTTCTCCCTGGCCTGGACACACACACACACACACACAGAAACACACGCACACTCCTTGTTGACCTTGGGATCGCTGCTCTCAGAGCGTTGACGATGCAGCTGTACAGCTTGTGGCTGGATAAACAGCAGCAGCTGGTACCAATTGTGCAGCGTCACTGTGTGACCGCTCATTAAGGCAGCACCCCCACACTCCTGCAGTCATGTGTCGTCTTCTTCTTCAGGGAGGAAAAAAAAGGTTGAAACCACCTCTTCTCTTTCCTCCTCATGTCCTTTCTGCTGACTCCCTCTCTTCCTCTCTCTCCTCCACTGGCAGAAGGCTCCTCCTCTCGTCTCATCGCCTCTCTCCTTGATTTGTCTTACTTACACTCAAATTCTGCCAGAACCTTCCCCTCCCTGCCAGCATATTTTTTTTTTAAAAATGCAACAGAGGAATGAAAGAGAAAGGATCAGTAAGCCAGCATTCTGCCGACAGCTGCACACACAGTTTGGGGGTCCACATACGAAGCAAGTCTTGACTTTATCGTCACAGTTACGGACGGGCGAGGTCAGACACATACAAGGCACTGACTGTAGCCAACATGACGTCACCTGTTAGTTTGTGGACTACAGCATTGAAGCCTCGAGTTTTGCATTTCGGCCGTCACCGTCCTGGTTTTTTGAAACCAGACAAGACCATATTTGGATGAGAGCATGGCGCTAGCTCGCTTAGTTAGCAAGGTGCATCCGTAACTCACATTAACTGCGATATTAACAGGGATGCCTATTTTTGATAATTACAAACAGACCATATACTATATAGAAAACTGTTTACTGAGGTAATAAATCAGCTGAGAAGTATTTTTTCCATTAAAGGTTCATTGTGTAATTTTTAGTGCCATCTAGTGGCGAGGGTTGTGAATTGCAACCAGGCGCTCACGTTGCATTCCAGACCGTGCTCATCTCAGGGCGTCCAATACCAACGCTTTCAGAAAAAGTGATGTAGTTATTTGACGCCCAAGGTACCCTTCAGCGTCTCTATGAGAAGCGTCGGGGCATCTCATAGAGAGCTAGCAAGTGTTAGCTAGCTACGTTTGTGTTAAAGGTATGACTGCCGCCCAAAGCCTCCTACCCTTCCTACCCTTACCACAACCATCAGAAATGTTAGTACCTAAACCTAAGTCACTAACTTTAAGCATGTTGGTCGTGTCGACGTAGTAAATGTTGGCGTTTCATACCATAGTGCATGAGCGTGAGACTCACACAAGTTACACTTTTCACGCGCCCTCACGCCATATTTCAATTTTCTCACACACTGGAAAAACTAATCTAGTCTATAACTAATTGCGTCGACTTGCCATGATTACATGCCACCCAGCTGATATGACACCAGCTGACGCTGTGGCAGGAATCAAGCGAACCCGCTCTTGCGCAGTGAGTGGAAGGCAGTTTGTGATCGGGTTACGTAGCTGGTAGAGTTTTGCAATATAAAAATGTATAATCTGAAGCACAGCCTTGTTCTGTTGGGAAAGTGAGCTGCACACAGAGCTGCTGAAGTTAACGTGTGAGAATTTATGGTGAAGTGTTTTAACTTAGTTTTGTTTTTCACTGGTTTATACAGTCCCAAACGGTTTATGTTTCTGTCTGTCTGGGATTATATCAACAGAGCAAGTAATGAACAGCAGATTATAGAGCAGGTAGGTTTTGAAAAATTGTGATTAAATGATGACGTTATTCTCATAAAAAATTAATTTATCCTTTAGGTGAAAATGGGCCATATTTAAAGAGGAACTTCCCCGAACATAGACGCAAAGGGGAAGGAGGACTAAATCACGAAAGAAAAAGAAATACAGAATGCTTGAAAGCCATACACCTCCAGAATAAAATTCTGGTATAGTTTAAATTGTCACCTGCTTCCTGAGTTTTGTGTTTCCATGGATTTGTACCTACAGCTACATTGGCCAACACACTCTGTCGGCTCTTGTGCTAAATAATATGTGTGGGCCTTCATTTGTCCAAATTTCCTATCTTTTCTTACCTCTAAGACGACTCTTGTTCTTCTTCTTCGTTGTAAGAGGACCTGCAGTGTGTGTAGATAGAAATGGCTCTTTCAAAGGTAATAAAAACATAATGGTTCATTATGTAAGGTCTTTATACACCGCTGAAAACACAGCTGAGCATATTATATTGCATTTCTGTCAATAGATCCTGATAAATAGTGCACACTGAACTTTTAAGTCCAGTGCAATCGAACTTCACTTGGCTTCACTTTTCACACCTGGAGGGTCCCAAAGTATTTACACTCGTGTGCGCTATGGTGGAAAATTCACCAGCATTAACGTAATGTGCTGACATGAATCCTTGTATGTAATTCAGTGTGCTGTTCCTCTTCAATTTATACTTCTGCTTCTGCGTGACCTCGAAGGTCCATGAGGGTCCTCACGACATAAATTTTGTCATCTGTGTGCATTAAGGTCTGGATGAATGTGTGTAAATGTGTTTGTGTGTGTGCAGATACCAAATTAACAGAACAGTGTTTGCATCTGTTTAAATGCAACCTTTAAAGAGTTATTTCTGTATTTTTAAACCCAGCTGGGCATCGGACTTACTGACTCAAGTTTCCAACGTCGTCTTCCTACAACAAATCACCTCTCATGAGATTTCAGAGCCAGGATTCTGTTTACATTTAAGAAAAGGGGTCTTACTTTTAATGCCCATCTCTGTAGGGTTCCTGTCCATAATGATGTCAAACACTTTGAATAACAATCTGAGCCTGTCAGGTGCAAAAAACACTATAAATAAGTGGACGTTATTTTGATTAGGTTGCGGCCCATTTCGCGATCTACTGGAGCAATTCCATAAAATAAAAAATATTGGAATTACGCTTTAAATATTTTAACAGTGGAGGGTTAAATAAAAGTGGATGGTGTGACAGCTAATAAGCTACGAGATTTTCTCTATGTCGGATTCTCTCTTCATTCAAAGGTCAGCACTCTTGAGACGGATTCCTATTGGCCAACAGCGCAGAGTCGAGTCAATAACACATTATACAATGCAGTCTTCGACCTCTCATTGTTCTCCTTCTACCTTTCCTCTCCTGTACGACTCACTGCTGAAGCGGCAGATTGATTGACTGAATTAACAGGGAAAATGTGACACAGAAGACCCTCCCCTTCTCATTTCCCATGATGCTCTGTGCTCCACTGGTTTGAAACAGAACAAAGATGGAGTACAACACCCTGCTCACTTCGCCTGTCAAAGAAGGCGTCTCCCTTTGTCTTGTTAAAGGTCTGTGTGTGTGTGTTGGACGGTTAATAAGCTTTGTGGTTCACCTGAGTCCCTCAAGCCTCGGGCCAGACGGCCAGACGAGTGTGTGTGTGTGTCTGAATAATTTATAGCTATACAGAAACTGCTGCCACACTTTAATTTCTTTCTGTACGTTTTTCTCATAAAACCTCTGTTTAATAAATCAGTACAGCAAGCGACCTGAGAAACTATTGCTTTAATTAACTCTTACTAAACAAGAGCCATGCAGAAGGGTTCGGAATAAAAAATAATACACATAACATGTTCTAATGCTGTGTTTAATTGTTATGTTGTTGATTGTGAACCTTTATGCTAAATATATGTCTCAGGGGGGTTTATGTAAATAAATGCATCTAATTAAAAGTAACTTGGGGCCATGAGCTAACACCGCCCATCATTTAAAACCTCACCTGACTGGTAGTTTTGGGGCGTAGAAGCTTGCAGATCATGACTCAGACGTCTGTGTCAGTCAGAAAAGTTTAATTTAATCATTTCTCCCTCTTCGTCCTCCTCCTGATCTAATAACATGGGAGAGGGAGGTGTGGATTGACAGTCCTCCACAGCTCTGCGTCGCCGTGTGCTCATTCAGTTTCACTCAAGCCAAAGTGCCAGAAGCTGCAGTTCCTCAAATGGCCACTTGAGGCTGGCTGCGAAAAGCGAGTCAATCCCGGTAGACCGCGTGTTGAAATGCCCAACTTTACAGCAGAAATAAACATGTTTACAGCCTGCTCTGGTTTCTATAGCTAATTCCCTGGATTCTGGGTTAGCCAGAGTCGAGCACGGCCAAGATGGCGACAGCTGGAGCTGCTGGGAGCCACCAACGTCGAGCTTCACAACAGCTCTTTGGGAACCGGTGGATGACGTCGCGGACACTTTGCCCATGGTTAATAATAAGGTATTCTCACTCCCATGTCATCTCGTATTAAACTCATAGTCAAGACTTGTTGTCAGCTTGTAACGCACTGGGGGGGGGGGCACTGTAGCATTATTTTTGAACATATGAAGGTGTAGGATGTGGAACAGAAAAGTCTGGGTTAGGACGTGGTCAGGTGGGCCAGAAACCAGAGTTTCAGCCAGGAGACTGGTGATTATTTCCTGTGTGAAACTTCAGAAACAGATGTAAAGTAAGTAACAGCAGTTTTACCCAAACCATGATGTTTTCTTAAACCTGTCTAAGTAGTTTTTGTGCGTAAACTTATTTCGACGTTTCACCACGTTAACCGCTAGTTTTATTTGAAAAATCTAACCGGACGTGGCATATTTACTTTAAGAAGGCTTGGCACATTAACATAGTTTTTATTATTATTATTTTGAAAGTCTGTTGCTCACTGGCTCTGAATACACATGCAGTCATAGGAGGGGCAGGATGTTGATCAGCCTGCAAATCAGCCACCCAAACAAGCAGCAGAGGGAGGCTTCAGCAGACAGCATGTGGGAGAAGGAGATAAACAAAAGCGAGACAAGCGATCAAACGCCACAGCGAGTGGACAGCTACACAGCGCGTGCTGATTGGTATCGGGGAAGGTGTTTGTCTGAGGAACGTTCATAAAGTCACAACGTAGTCGCTTGGCCCCGCAGGGCCGCTCTTTCCTCAGGTGAACAGCAACAAGCGCTCCGCGAGTAAACGGCAGGCGCTCTATGGATAGTAACCATGGTAACTGGACTCTAACTTGCTTTAACAAGCGAGATAAAAGGTAAAGCCCTGGCAGTGGCAAATAGCTTTGGTTTAATATTTGATTTGATTACATTAATGTTTAAGTTGAAAGGGAATACTGCTGGGAAAAAGAACATTATTTTATTAAAGTGTTTGCAGTACATTTTAATTAAAAGTGGGAAATACACTACTTTAGAGTTCATTATTCTATTGCAATTAATGGCGATTAAAAATTTTAATCTCTGCCCAGCACTAATATTTATTCTTGCTAACTTGACCGCGGAGCCCTACACGTCTAAAAACAACTCTAAAGAGTACGTAGGGTGTTAATGAGCCCTGAGGTCTTGACCAGTTACAAGATTTGAGTGCGAATGTTTTGGTTAAACTGGTTTCACGCAGAAATACCTTTGATTATTGAAAATCAAGACACTGTTGCTGCTGCTGTCATTGTGACTTTTCTTTACGACATGCAGATAAAGAAACAGCATTGTTTTAGTATCGCAGCATTGCTACCAAGGAAAAAAGTAGCATTACGTTCAGATGCTTCCTATAGAAAAAAACATACATACAAGCAACTCAAAGGTTAAATTTTCCAAACACAAAGCTTTGAGTACTGACTGAAGACTTTGAGTTCTGCTTCATCTTGAGTGTAAACTTCACCAAAGCCAAAAAGGAGCAGAACAGAGCCGCAAACATTAAACCCAGCTTCCACTCCTCTGAACAGACATAAGCTGTGAGTTGACTGCTTTTGAATCATGTTCACTCGCAGGTATAAAAGTGCATCTGATGAAAAATGCAGGGGCTGTTGTTGGCTTTGTTCAAAGGACTGTGGGAAAGGGCTTTTCAGCAGCTGCAGGAAGAAAAACGTTGCTTTGATTTGACAAGAGGTTGCCCTTCACCAAGCACCTCGATTCTCCATCCCTTTTCACTGCAGACTTTTTGACTTGTTATAGGGCGGGGAAAAATGTGTAATTAACAACATTTATGATGTGTCTATTTTAGATGTGTCAGCTCCAGAGTCCATGTATTGTGCATGCATGCACGCCCATTGGACGGGCTTACAGGAGCAGTGCCTATTCACTGACGATATCAGTTCCACCTGTGCTTCTCTTGCTATGACAAGTTTTCAATAAGAAAGATCTTTTTTTGAAAGATCAATATGTAAGGAGCTGTGGCTTAGCTGGTTCATATGCCATGAAATGTAAAGAGCAGACATTGGGTTCAACAAACAATACACCTTCTTGGAGCAAATGAATAGATCTTTCTATTTATGATGAAATATTATATAAGGGGAAAGATGCCAAACAGTTGGTGTAGAATGAGACTCTTAAAGGGATAGTTTGGGATTTTTGAAGTGGGGCTTCATGAAATTCTTATCCACAGTCAGTTTATTATCTACAGTAGATGATAGTCATGATGTCCCCCAGTTTGGAGCATGGAAGCTAAGTAACGCACCGCTGTGGACGGGGTCGGCAGCGCATGTGTTTGAGCAACCTAAAAAAAAAAAAGGCCCACTAGGGGAAAAAAAATCAGTTCAACCACTTCCCCTTGCCGTCAGACCGCCTTTCAATTGAAACTACATTTTCTCAACCATAGTACTTCTGTGTGCAACTTGGCTGTGCACTGTAATAGGTCGCACTCGGGATTGTCAGGACGGGCAAAACATACTCAAACATGGCCCAATTATCCTCTGGTCTGGGGCCGGCTAAAAAGCATTAGCCGCTGACCCTGTCCACAGAAGTACGTTGCTTATTTTTCAGGCTGGTACAACTTTCTCCAAACTGGGGAAACGTTGACCGCCATCTACTGTAGGAAATGCAATCCCTCCAAAAAATCTTTTGTTTTTTAGGTTTGAGCCTCAGTTTTCACTAAACGCAACAATTTCTTCTGCACTCGTCATGAAGATATCAGGTTGTATTTGTTGTACTTTAATTTACTCCTCAGGCCCAACAAACCTCTGCGTCATTTAGATTCAGATTGCGTAGATTAACTAAGTGGCGACCTGATTGCATTCAAATCTTTCCGAGCTACAATTACTAGGTCTCCTGTCACACATGTTAATGCACTGCTGCTGATACAGAGGCTCTTTGTAACCTCCTTTAAACTGGTGAGGAAATGTTTTTTCTCTTAAAACACCTACAGGAACTTTCGTCCTGCATAATGGTGACATTCAGCTGCTCTCCAAAGAAATGATTAAAAAGGTTATTTTGCCAAAGCAAAATAACCTTTTTAATCATTAGTTGTCCTTTGCTGATTAAGTAGATGCACGAAAGAGCTGGGAGCTACTAAAGTGGTTTATATAGAAAGAAAAGTGTCGCTGTGTGTTCCAATAAGTATTTGATACACACTGAGCATGTGTTGCAGCCTCGCCCCATGTGACGTTCCAGTGTTTTCCTTGTGTGGTTCCCTGAGAGACCTGTGAGATTAATCCAGATACCACCCGACCCACTTCCTGGCTGCTATTCTCATGAGCCCGATTGGAGAGGCCCCCGAGTCCAGCTTTCTAATCAAGAGGATGCAATTTAGTCAGACAAGCTATAAATTCTCTGCCACGATGTCCGGCGTGGCGGCTGTGAGTTGATGTAAGCAGCAGCTATCAGAGGTGCTTACAAGTCAATGAGCTGGAGTCCAAGTCAAGTCTCAAGTCTCTGAGCTAGAGTCCAAGTCAAGTCTCCAGTCGCTGAGCTAGAGTCCAAGTCAAGTCTCAAGTCGCTGAGCTAGAGTCCAAGTCAAGTCTCAAGTCTCTGAGCTAGCGTCCAAGTCAAGTCTC
>JAPMOB010209259.1:0-18239 GCA_029875015.1 Lepomis gibbosus
GTGTGTGTGTGTGTGTGTGTGTGTGTGTGTGTGTGTGTGTGTGTGTGTGTGTGTGTGTGTGTGTGTGTGTGTGTTCATGTTCTGTTTTTCTAAAGGGAGCTGAGAGAGAAAATCCAGCCCGAGATCATGGAGTTGATCAAACAGCAGAGGCTCAACAGGTTGTGTGACGGAACCTGCTTCAGGAAAATCAGCAGTCGCAGGAGGCAAGGTGAGACACACAGCACTTGCGTACACATTTAAACATACTGTATCCACAGATCATAACCATGCACCACACTCTGCTGGCTTCCTCTATGTCCTCTCCTGTCTTTCCCTGTCTGTTTGTTCTTTATCCCTCCTCTCTGCACCCCGAGCTATACAGTACGAAGGGTGTAGTGGAAATAAATAAATAAAGCAGTGAGTCTTTTGCTGACACATAATACAAGCAGATGTCGTGTGCACACAGTCACCTATACACATACTCTTTTGACTTAATTTAGTGTAAGTATTATGATATTTCTTCTCAGCGATACAGTGGAGGTGAGAGGAAGGAGAGAAAGGAAAAACCCCAGTAGCCAGCTGATATAGGAGCGTATTCGAGTCATTCAGCCTGATATTGTGTTTCACACTCGCTGCCAAAAGAGAGAAAGGACAGGAGGGAGGAAGAGAGTAGAGGTGGTAGCATTTAGTCTGTATAATATACTGCTCCTTGGTCAAAGAGGATTTAGTCTGGTTGAGACTTGATCCCTTCACACTTCTTTTCTCCCTCTCTGTATATATATGCACAAATACAAATACAAGAAATGAAAATCCCTGTGGCAAGCTCAGGCTGTGGGCTGCTTTGTTGTTATTGCATTACTGTCATCAGCCTCCCTGAAACGAACTGTACTTCCAATAAGTCAAATCAAATTGAGCACAACCAGGTGGATTGTTTTTTTTCTACCGACGCCAGTGTGCTCTGGCATTTGAACACCTGATCATAATTCGTCTTGGCAGCTGTCATCCAGATGCTGCTGTAGCTGGATTAACGGAGACCACAAAACTGAAAAGAAACACAGGAGTGGATGAGGATGTGAGTTGAAAAGATGTTGCAGGACAGATGTTCTGGTGGAAAGCATCACCCCGGATCTGATCGTCTTTGCTGCTTTTGGTCACCTGAATTGTGTTTTTTTTTTGGCTTTTGCACAATGACATGCTGTGGATATTACTCATTACTACATCGTGGCTATTATTTTGGAGATCCTAGAATGCTTGTCAAAGGAAATAAGGCCACGTAAATGCACGCACTAGCACTCGTACTGAACACAGCATTAGCCATTCAGGAGTAGTACACTAGCACATAGTCGTATATAAAGCAGTTCATGAGCCTCACTGGATTTAATTTAGCCTGTAGGGTTATATCTCCTTTAATCTGCTGCAACAGCACACTGACTGCAGGGCGAGTTGTCTGCCTGCTGCAAGCTAGCTGCAGCTGTCTTTGCCTCTGAGTACTCTTGAAGCAGTCAAGCCCTGAAAAACTGTTTTTCTTTCTATCTTTCTCCTCATGCATGCAAGAACGTACACTACCTTAAAATGATCCTTCCTTCATCCACTCCCACTCACTGTCTCTCTTCCCTCCACCTGTACATGTCTATCCCTTGCCCCCTCTCCTCTCTGAGCCTTTGTTCTCTTGCTGGTACATATAGTACATTCATACATTGACAATGTGAGGAGCACATTATCTTAGAGAACTCCGGGGAGCTGTACAAGAATAAAAATGAGCCCTATAGCAAGTTTAATTTTCACTTGGTGTTCACATGAAATGAGAAGTTACATCAAAAGCGGGGTGTTGCATACATATCACTGAAACTTTTTTATTAGTGTCATTTTTATCTTGTCTTTTCTACATGCCTCTAACTTTCGCAGTGCTTTTATTTCTTAGAAGTGTTAACTCTCCATCTACTGTTATGCGTCTATCTTTTTTACATATATAAACTGTGCTTCCCTCATCTTTCTTTCTCCCACTTCTCCCTCAGCATCTTGTACGACTATTTCAAAGTCCTCATGCCTGCAGGGACTCAAGTACCTACATCAAATATTAATTTAGCTGACTTCAGTGCATATTCCTCTTCTCTCTCTTTCTCTCCTTGCCCTCCAAAGTGCCAGTCTGCCTATTACAAGGGTATGCTTCTCTCTAAAAGCTCAGAACGAGCACTACCTGTGCAATCTTTTAAGTGCAGGGTGCTGGCAGGTGACAGCACTTGGTGCTCTGGAGTGTGTACTTTGTGTAAATGCTACCATAAAGCTAAACTAAAATTGGAAATTTCCTTCTCTTGAATCTTCTCCCACGTTCTGGCAGCTGAATCAGCTTAAGACAATGATAGTTTAAGTGATACAAGAATGAAACTCAATCCAAGATAGAGACACAATGTCTCTGAGCCAAAGGAGGAACATATGTGCTTGTACTTAGACACACATGTACACACAAATCAGTTAAGCACAAAACAGTTGATAGCGTCCTCTCCCAAAACGCCCCTCCCCTCACAGCTGCCACACACATCTCTATCTGCTTCCCCGTGGACTGGCGCCACTGTGCACCAGCCTGGCACCGCCAACTGTCTATTTTCAACAATTAGGCTTTGGACTGTGGCACCCGTGCACATGCCAGCCAGACCTCCCTAGTCTGTGCCCGCTCACTGCCAGCTCCGTCTCGGTGCCCACCTTGGCAGGGAACCACTAAAGAACACCAGGCTGGCCGCAGAAGCTACAGACACAGCTGGTAGTTAGAGGCCTCCACTGCTGGGGGATTGCATATCACACCAGCCAAATAAAAAAAACACACTCGATGTGATCAGTAATTATGTCGTCTTCAAATTCTGTCGAACCTTTGACAAAACCTGACCACTACGGTGATGATAAAACCTGTTTCAAAAGCTGCGTTAAAACTTAGACTTGAGTGAAACGGTTTCACCAACCAGAATTCAGCTGTGCTTTATTTTGACAGGATTTATTAGTGTGCAGCTGTTCCGCTTTTTGTTATTTCAGTGTATTTTAAGCACCATAGTGTTAAAACTATGTTTGTTTGATTACCTTTTAAGCAGAGCCTTTATTATTTAAATGAACATGCTGTAACACCAAAAAACTGTCTTTTTTCATCATGTCAAATGGTAGTTGGTGCTTCCTTTAGGTAGAGTAGACATTTGGGGTCTGGTGGCTCTGCTGAGGATCTGGTACATGTTTGAATTTTGTTATGCCAGGTCACAGTTAAGGTTTCATGTTTGAGCCAGAGAAGAAAACCCTGGATATCCTTTTGTGATTTTTACTTGAGTGTGTATATTGTTGTTGACTCATTGTTAAAATGATGAAGGCCAACTGCCTGTTTTGTTGCCCATCAAGATCCCTCCCTCATGCCAAGCATCATGGCCCATCTGTGGATTTTCCTCAAGGCCGTTTCCTTTTTTTTGCTGTTGTTTTTTTTTTGCCATGCTAATTTTCTCTCCTGTCGATGACTCATGCAATCCCATATGATGCCTTATGCCAGCCGCTGAATTATTTCATAACTCCTCTAAATCTGTCTCTCTTTCTCTCTCTTTTCCTCCCCTCCGTTTTCCTTTCTTGTCATGTTTTCTTCCAGATAAGTTTTGGTATTGCCGTCTGTCTCCAAACCATAAAGTCCTGCACTATGGAGATTTGGAAGAGAGCCCTCAGGGTGAAGTACCCCATGACTCTTTACAGGACAAATGTAAGTGTCAAGTGAAATTATAGATAGTCTTAAGCCACTATTGTGACACAGTAAGTATTTTTATTGCACTTAATATGACTTGCAGCTATTTATTCAAATATGTATTTTCTACAAGTGTACAGTCTATCTGTACTGTGTGCCCCAAAACACAGTATCACCAGTGACAGACAACTGTCGTTGACACTGACTGTTGGATTTAAGAGTTGGTGTTAATATCAGTTGTACTTGCAATGCTTGTACAGTGCCAGATATGGGGAGAATTTAAACTTTCAATCACTTCAATAAACCACCACCCATCTGGGGGACACAGTTGTCACAGAGATGATGTTGTTGTTGTTGTTGTTGTTCACTCACTTCTGTCCTATCTGCAGTGCCTGTGGCTGATATCAAAGCTGTTATCACCGGCAAAGACTGTCCTCACATGAAGGAGAAGGGAGCCCTGAAGCAAAACAAGGTGCGTGTGTGCATGCTTGTGTGTACACCCACACATGTGTACACGTGCGGGTGGGCGGGTGTGTATCCAGGCGAGAGATTGTGTTCCCGTGTGCGTGAGAGTTGCATAACATGATGTCAGTTACATAAATTTGCTTTGGGAAATAACACAATAACTTGCGTCTCAGTGCTCTGCACAGAGAGACTGGCCCATCGGTGACGTCGTGTAGAAATAAATCACAGAACAGTCATTTTAGCTGTGGACACAAATTTCTTGAGAGCCACACAAAGAATGCTGACATCTTTTCTTTGCTGTTTAAATTTGAAAGTAACACATCGGTGTGCCCTCTGCGGTGCCTTAACCAGGATGAAAGAGCCGTTTTGTCTGTGTATGTCTGTGTACACATCAGTCCTTCCTTTCCTGTACTTCGCCCCTGCAAACCTTCGCCCCCACCCCCACCCCGCCCCGCCACCCACAGGACTCTGATATATTGGATCTTGGATAAATGGCTTCGAAGACAAAGGAGCACGCCTTCTCCTTGCTTTGTCTCCTTTATTACCTTGTCGATAAGCGCAAGTCTAGGAGAAAAACCTGAAGGGGGTCTGCAGGGCATCTAGCAGGCCTGCCCCAGCCTTGTGAATGAGAACACAGACACATTTCATTAGTCAGTGTTACAAGGCCAGCCAAAGTCACCTCTACGGCCTTTAGAGCAGCGCTGGCATGTGGATCATTTGTGGGACACTGAGACAGAGGTGGGAGGCTGAGGTGGCAAGCAGTGTTTTCAGATTGTGTTTCCAAAATTCTTCCAAACGTATTCATCATAAACAGTTCTTAGACAAATGTCATTATTTTTATACTATTACATAGACATATATCTCCCATAACTATGTAATCAGGGCCATATTTACCCCGTTTCTGACACCTTCTGTGCTTCAAGACATGTGTGATATTTAGCAAACAGGTGCACCGGCCTGGAAGTGCAGTTTTGCCTTTCATCTGTGCCACATTATGCATCTCATTATGAAGCAAATCTTTCTGCTTTATAGACATGCATTTTTAAAGGGAGGATCATGAAAATGGCAGGGGGAAGTGTGGATGATTACATGTTCTGTATTCATACAATTTGCAAATGGTCCGGTTTGTGTGGAAAATCTCTGCATCTGAAGAGCAGGTGCAGATTTATGCAGCTATATAAAAATAAGGCTGTCGTGGGGGAAATAAGATTTAATTAAGCAGTATTTTATTGAAATCTCAATAATAGCGGACAATGCACTGCAAGAAAGAGGATCTGATTTTAATTAGATAAAGCAAAAAAACTATTAAAAGAACATTGATAATTAAACACCATATACTTTTTATTACACCAAATAAAGAGCAGAGTATCTTTGTGGCCATAAACCTGAACTGCTAAGGAAGCTGTTAATGTACTGTGGGGATTACACTTAATTCATGACCAACATGCTCACAGTGCCAACTTGCTGATGTTAAGCAGGTATAATGTTTACCATATTTATCATCTTAGTTTAGCCTGTTTCCATGTCAGCAGTAGGATTTAGCTCAAAGCACCACTACAAGCCGCTAGCATGGCTGTGGACCATTTCCATAGCTTAATGTCAGGATTTAAAAACTCATAGTATTAGTTATATAAATGTTTCAATGAATAAAGAGCATGTATTAAGTAATAGATGTACAAATTAGTGTTTGTTGAATTGAGTTTTGGCAGTAGTAAATGTTTTGATTTCCTATTACTTCAGTCAAAAACATCTTTTCTGATCTGAGCCCCTAGATCTGAGACAAATTGCATCTTTTAAACTGTCCCTGATAAACTGCACCTAGGCTGCAGTCCCAGTGTCTGGCCACGTAATTACCTGCTGCCTTCGTAAATCAGACACTAATTTCACGCAAATTGCAAGCAAGCATTTAATGAATTGCTTTCATGTTTACAAATCTGGCTCTCTGTGTCCCTGTTCTGTCCTCACACTGCATTCAATTTATTTCCTGCAGTAGCCCAGAGTGGAGTTTGAGGGAATAAACCTGAAATCATATCTTATCACATCATATTCCCAGCCGTCCTAGGAGTTTTTCAAAATCTAGTTTCTGAGGGCATCCCAGGTCTTTGAGTTCTCTTTGAGTTCTACCTCGCGGATACCTGATGAGTTGATGTGCAACCGATGTAGCAGAAGGTGAAAAGAGCCGAGGGAGATTGCATTGGTATGGCAGCATTACCAAATCTAACCTGTTTCTTCTTCTTCTTGCACCTTTTTTTTTCTTTTTACCTCTCCATCCCACCTCCTCTTCTCTGTCGCTGTCTATGTCTCCTGCTCTCTCTTTGCACCATTTTCTCTTCCTCACCCCTCCTCCTCTGCCTTTCACTCTGTCCTCTCTCCAGGAGGTGTTAGAGCTGGCCTTCTCCGTCCTCTATGAGTCGGACGAGTATTTAAACTTTATTGCTCCTGACAAGCATGAGGTAAGCCAACAGCAGCAGCCCTGTGGATGTTGACAGTGTCGGACAGAATGAACATGTGTGATCGCACATAGAAAGAGGTTTTTCTCACTCTAGTATAGTTATTTTAAGCTAATTGCATAAAAAACTATAAAAGAAAACTATAATAATAACAATAACAGAGACTGCAGACTTGTACTCATGCCAGTCTTAAGTCACAAAAATAAGGACTTGAGATTTGACTTAGATTTGGCTGCTTTGAGAATTAAAGATGTGTACAGTAAATGTCAAAATGCTGAGTCATTTAAATGGTAAGCATTCATTGACAATAAAGATTAAGAATTTGCAGTTATGAGCGGGGGATATGGATAAAATCACTTGTTACTGTATGTGCAACTTTATATTACTATATCAGTATTTATTATCATAGAGTAACTTTCTGGAAGATCAAGTGAGAAAAATCCAATATATCCATGTAACACTTCTCCTCATTGATTTGCAACATTGTTTGTCCTGCTTCAATCAGCCCACATTCAGGTTACATGTATTATTGATAGCCTAATACACCATGATATAAATGGTGTCAAATCAATGATGGTAAACAATTTTTTGTTGCCTGACAGAATGTATGTTGTCATATCACCCCACCCTCAAAGACTTTGTAGAACAGCCCTGTTTATAACTATAATGCTTGGCAAATAGAAGTGTTTTTGTTTTTGATAGATTAATAGATTAATATTACACATATATTATAATATTAGACTTCCTCTAAGGATAATTCACATTATTTTCTCAGTGCTTGAATTTTTATACATAGAAGTTTGTATTTAGGACAAGAGAGAAGAAGGTGTCCCTACTCTATTTCTCCTGAGTCACAGTGTACACAAACTTTCCTCCCTTGGTGGTTAGCTTCTTTTATGCCTGCATGTCTCTGTAGCAAGTAGAAGGTGGAGCCTGTATGCTGTCAAAAGCCTGCTTTGAGTCTCAAAATATATCGTGCTTAATTATAGTTTGGAGACTTTGGACACATTTACTTTTGTGTTTATGGCTTCAGTACTGATTTGTTTTAACTTTGGATCTCTCTGCAGTACTGCGTGTGGACAGATGGTCTAAACGCCCTCCTGGGTAAGGAGATGACCAGCGATTACACCAAATCTGATATGGACACCCTCCTCTCCATGGAGATGAAGCTGCGTCTCTTGGATCTAGAGAACATCCAGATTCCTGAGGCCCCGCCCCCAATTCCCAAAGAACCTAGCAACTATGACTTTGTTTACGACTGTAACTAGACGGACGACCCCATAAGCCCAAACCCACCCAGTACCTACTTTACTCACTGGACCTATCCCCTTTTCTTACAAACTGGAACAAAAACAAAACCGTATAATATTTAAAAAAAAAGAACTGTGATTGAAAGAAAAAGGATCTATTCAACTATTTTCCTCTTGCTTCTTGCTAGACCTTTATAAGAGAGAAAATGGTGCATATGAATAGGCTCACTGCACTTGGGGGACTCTGGGTTGATGCAGAGTCATCAGATTGCCATGGAAAGGAGAAACCAGTAAGTCTTTGGTTGGCCTGTGGTTGGTCGTTCTGCGTCTTCTTCCTTACTCTCCTCACATGTCTAATGTTTTGAAACATTCACTTCTTCTTCTCGGCCGAGGCGCCTGCTGTCATTTTGCTTGAAAATTGTTGTAGACAAATGCTTAGAAATTCTAATTTGATTCAGCTTCTTTGTTGTCTTTTTTTATGTTGACTTTATTATTTTTCCTCAGGGCTTTTGTTGGGGGAGGGATGATGGTTGTGGAGTTCAGGAGCAGGGAGGGACGGGGTTTTGTGTTTCATCATCAGCTTTCAAGAAGTATTTTCTGTCACATTCTCACTCACAGTATTTGTGACAGAAGTTTCATAAGAGGATGGAAGGAAGGTTTAATTAAGATGAACACTTCATGAAAATACTCTCTTATATCCACTCTGTCCTGCTACACATATACCGAAAACTGTTAGAATAAGTCGATTCTCAAAATCAAGGCACTGTACTACAGTAAAAAGCCTTTCTTTTATTCTAATGTTAATGTCATCATCCCACTGCTGCTTATGTGCATATTCTATACACCTTACAGTGGCTTTGCCAAATACAACCATAAAAGCACCACCATTGTGAAACACATACAAACACACACTCGTCTCTCCCTCATTTGAGTCTCTCTCGTTGTAATGACTGCTGTACACAACATTCCTAAGCAATATTTGAGCTTTTTTGTTTATCATTTGTAAAATGGTCATAATTTTGTGATTTTAAAAAATTGTGAAACTGCCAAGTAGTTGGTATTATAATTTAGAGGGTGTTAGTGTTTTGGTCAAGGGAAGTTGTCTTTTTTTGTGTGTTCAAGACTATATGGCCACAAAATTGAAAGTTTATGTATTTTTTTAATTTAAAAACAGATCATGGTTATTTCTAGTATGATTTATATATTTTCCCCTTCCTATTTAATACCTTCAGATGTTTTTTTCTTTAGGATTTTTCAAAGCTCCTCAAAACTGCTGTTTACATTAAAGAGTTAAGACCCATAACTGCTTTTTCCTTCTGTTCCTCTCTTCATTCAGGAACCACATGTACTGTTTGTCATTGATTAAGAAAAACTAGTCAATGCAGAGGTATAGTGCCCACCCACATCTGGATTGTCTTTTTTAGCTCTTTGGCCTGCTTTAAGCAGCCTACATTTAGATAATATGTATTATTGATAATCACAAGTAATCTAAATCAAACATTAGGTACGAAAGCACCTACTAAACTGGAAAAAAACAAATCTGAATCTAGACTGCACTGTAATACTATTGTCTACTGCAAACTACAGTAAACTAAGTTCCAATAATATACATGAAAAAATTCATGTTGAAAAGAATGATTTGGTTACAAATAGCTGTAACACAGAGATAATACAAGTATGTTCCAAGGTTTCTTAACCTATTAACTTTGATAATTGTACCTTAAATTCATTTAGTCAGTGACAATCAGCTTGTAGCAAAGGGAAACAGAAGGACTCTTGCAGCACTGCTTGGTACATGCTGAAATTATTGGCTGGTCATTCAAGGTGGTCCACATCACACCTCATGGTTGGGTGGGTGGGTGGAAAGGGAGGTGTTGTGTGTTTCTCCATCGCACCGCCTCTTCCTCCAGAGACACCAGGTGTATTTCCTTCTGTCTTGCTCGCACAGAGTGCAGGTGTCCTCTGAGCTGCTGCCACTCCATCCACAGCAGCATAAAACATGACACTGGCCTCAACAGACCCAGATAAAACTTTACAGCATTTGATGAAAATGTCTCGGTAGCCTCTGTTGTATCACTGTGAGAGCTGTCATTTCTGAAAAGACACCCCGCTGGAAACAGGAAACAGCTCAAACTTCATTCTTGCATCTTTATCAAAGCTACATATCTCCTATGTAAATCTCTTCATTCAGCTTAAGTTACATTTTCAACATGTTAAAGGGGGCAGAAAATGCTGTTTGAAAAGTTATTATTAGTTTAGATTCATAGAATGTGCTCAACATCTCAGTGCTGCAGTAAATGAAGCTGAATTTGAATGCCAAACTCATTTAGATCAATCACTGCAAAAGCTGACATCTTTCTTAAATATTCATGTGGAAAACAAACTGTCAAACTTTTGATTTATGACACAGAATGAGGGAGGATCTACCTTTTGTTTCTAAACTGAATATTTTAGCTCAGCTTGCCTCTGTGTGTGCGCGTCCTTGGTTTTGGTGCCTGGGTTTTCCCATTACATGCCTGGCTGTGTCACAGGATATTTATTTCCCTGCACATAGGTGGTAACAGTCCCTTACTCCTCAGTGTGTGACACCATTTCCTGCTTGACAGCTCTATCTACCACCCAGCTCAGGAACTTCCACTGAGCTCCGTCTTCAGGGGAAGATTGTTCACTCACGAATGGCTACTGATGCCCCTGTGCTCATTAGAAATGGAAGTCAGTGCCTAGGAGCATCTGTCTCACACTCTCTTGGGCAAAAAAAGAAAACACACTCTCTTGCCTACCACCCAGTCTTTCATACACTCACCTTGTCTCGCTCACACACAGCATGCAGATGTGTTGACAGTCACACTTGGCTCCACTCCTGGGAGGGGGAGGCTGTGGTGTGTTGTGGGCCGAAAAGAGCCGGTCTGTGAAGTGGATTACTCACTGAAGCTGATGGCCCAGATGAAACTATTAGCCACTCGTTAGAGGAAACAAGACACAAAAAAAGGAGAAAGAAGAGGAATTCAGCTTAAAATGGGTCAGACAAATGTAGAGTGGGCAAAACAATTAAATAAATAAATAAAAGCTCTGCACTAGATATGAATACATTTTCATGAGATTTAATTTATATTTTCTACATATGTACAGTATATCTACCTCTAACATATGTACTACACAAAACAAACAAGCTCAACCTCATTATCTTGTTTTCAACCAAGTAAAACTTCATCTCTTTGATCAAGGCACAAAGACTCAGCTTCAGATCACCAATTTAAGGACTAGGATTTTATGTACTCCCAGCTTGTAATACATTCCAGTGCCATAGTGTCAGATGGTATGGTGGGTTTCAAGGCTTGAACACAATGAAAAAGATGGTGAAATGAATATGAATCTCATATCAAACTAGATACTGGATTTTCAATCACCCACATACAGTAAGTGAGTCAAATTAATGAAATGAATACCAAATAAGTGTATACATAAAATAAGAGTAAAAGAAACCACATACCTGCTGTTGCATCAGTTCTGAACTGCACATGTAAGTCTCAAATATCATGACGTAAGGGACTGAAAGGCACTCAGTAACTCAGCCTCAAAAATAACTAAATCTTTTATCAAGTTCTCTGTCAGACCACAAGACCTTAACTAAAATGATTTTTTACTGCAGGACAATGGTGTTCCTATAATTTTGTCCACTCCCTGCAAACCTTGCTTTTATTGAGATATCAATACAGATTTGTCAGAGACACAGTAATACATCTCTGTGGGAATATGATACAAGGTAGTTTATTTATTATACAACACAAAGTTGTATAATGATAAATACATTCATAAGTAATATAATTTATAAATAAATAAAATAAAACTATACTGCAGCTATAGAAATGCATGATTTTGGGCAGTACCATCATTTTTATGGTGGTATCTCTTCCCATTATGAAATGGGCAATATCATGCATTGCACAAGGTCATCTTATTGACCTATTGCGTTAAGTAGAGAGGTGTAATTTAGCCATGTAAGTTCAATATTCTCTGACTGTAGCAGCGTGGTAAATATACTCAGTAAATCACACATTACAGGTAAAACTATGGATTTACTCCAGTTAATAGAGAAGACTGAGTAGGATTAGTTTGATTATTTCAGAAAGTGAGTTTAGGAGGAAAACTAATACATCATCTGCATAAAGACTTGTTACCTGTGGTGTACATTTTCTGTTTTTATTTTGTCTCATAGCAGCTTCTAATGGTTCTTTAAAAATGGCGAAAAGCAAGGGAGAGAGTGGGCAACCCTGCCTGGTGCCCCTCTGAAGATTGATGCTTGGATCATTTGTCCTGACAGAAGCTCGTGTGTGTGTGTGTGTGTGTGTGTGTGTGTGTGTGTGTACACGTGCCAGCAGTGTGCTAGACTGTTTGTGTGTTAGACAGCAGTAATAAAAATTGAGCAGCTGGTCAACATCTAGGCTAAGAGAGAGAGAGCAACATTAACAGAAGAAAGAAATTGTGAAACCAAACCAGACGAAAACACACAGAACATTATCGGACAGTCTAACTACAGTACTATACTGTCGAGACGTGCATTGTATTTTAACCTGCTATAAATGGCACGGAGTAATGAGGAGGAAAGGGAAAAGGATATTAATCAGATTGATACAATTCACCTGTTGCTGGGTTTGTTTGTTTTCTAGTAGAGCCAGGGAGTAGTGTCTCAGCCCGAGACAGATGTTTACTGCGATGACAGCCCATGATCCATCTCCAGTAAACTTCTTCCTTATTGGAAACAGGACTCAGTGTCGGTCCAGGATCTCCCGGCAAAACTGGTCATTTACTCTGGAGTTAGATCCCTTCAGCTCTCTGCCGCGGCTTTTAACCCGGGCCTCGCCACAATGGGCCTTGGCCTTTGGTTGTCAGGTGTTATGCCGAGTTTTGCCTGCCTGCCTGCCTGCCTGCCTGCCTGCCGAGAATTGCATGCACCTCCAAATACTGTTTTTAAACGCTATAATATTCTTTGTGGGGTTTCATTTTATGAACGTTTAGAATAATATTTTAATACACTTAGCAGAAGTACCATTCCTTGACACTCAGTAAATATACATGTGCTGATAACCGCATTTGATCAATGAGCACAGCAAAGTGTCTGAAAAGGACCTAAAGAGGTGGATGCATAATTCGGCATAACAAATTTTGTAGGCTACGTGCCGAGGTTTGCATCCTCCTCTTTTCTCAGCATAACTGACCGTTATATCCCGCGAGGTGCATGCAACTCTCGGCAGACAGGCGGGATTCTTCTTCTCAGGTGGTGGACCCCGTAGAAGTCGATGTCCTTCACGGTGTCAGCCTGTAACTTCAGCTCCTTTATGATGAGTGTTTCTTACGGTCTTCTCTGGGACTTCGTCGGCCTGCTCTGGAATGCCCGAGATGACCAGGTTGCCCCTCAGGCTGCGCGCTTGGAGATCGATGAGTGTTTCTCTGTTTTTATTTTCTGCCGAGACCCCAGGATTTAACCATAGACTGTATAGGATTTAACCGACCCTCTGAGTACCTTGTTCTCCACCGCGAGCTCAACCATGCTGCTTTATGGAGAACTTCTATCAGAGTGTTAACCTTTCCTGCTCGGCTCCCAGACCGTAGTCGGGAAGCACAGGGGAGACATTTCCTCCAGGCCCGAAGTTACCGGTAACTCCGGGGCTAACCCCCTTCACTAGCTCAGCAGCAGCTGGTAAGTTAAGCACCACACAGAAGCTCCGCTGGGATCTTGAGAAGCTGCAGTCTTTATTTGTTGACCACCGTAACTTTCACTGTACATTTATGGCTACACAGGGTTTATTTCTGACCTGTTTATCTTAGCTCCGCTCTTCACAGCCTTTTTATATACAGTCTATGTTCACAGCTCACTCGCTTCCACACACTCGCTCTGTCTCTTCGTCAACACACACACACACCGGCTACGCTTACACATGCGCACTGAACCCCTCCCTCAAAGGGCTACGCTACTCTTATAACAAGAGATAATTGGGCATCCAAGATGGACAGTTTCTTGTCTATTTAGTCCAGGATGTCTACGAAATACTGGCTGTGTGAGGAGACTGCTCCAGTCTCTTAATTGCGGTTTCTCTTGCGCTTGCCCATGGCCACTCTGTGAAAACACTGGTCAATGTAAACTCTGAACACTCATCTTCGATGTTCTCCAGAGCGCTGGCATTCTTGCAATTGGTATAACTTTAACTTTGGCTTAAATTTGGGAGATTGTCTGATTAATGAAATGTTTGTTTGGCTGCGCGCCGCCATGTTTGAAATTGCAGAAAGTCTCCCGAGATTACACAAACTCTCACCGTGTCATCTCCTCCACCGTCTCTCCAGTTGGTGACTTTAGCCCATAGGCTGATTGTACACTAACTAACTGATGGGGACATTGAGGTCTCCACAGATGCAGACTGCTTTTGGAGGGTTAAGAATGGTTTTAGGGTTCAGGTTACAATTGTAGGTTAGGGTAAGGGGCTAGGAACTGGATCATGTTAATACATTTTATTTATGGACGCCTTTCAGTACACTCAAGGTCACCTCACAAAACACAATAAAATGACAGTATAAATATATAAATATAAATAAATAAAATTAGCAAAAAAGCTAAAATTACAGTTCATAATACCAGTGTACATAAGCAATTGGAAACAAAAGATTGATGTGGCCAGATGGGCCGGGGGGAGGTGGGGGTGCATACTGGAGAAAACAATGTTGCAAAGTAGCTATTTATATGTACTTACCATATCTTGATTCCCTGAGGTACTCATTGCCATCTTATCTTTGTGTGTTTCCATGCACACACTCCTGTGAAGACAGGAGAGAAAAGAACGTGGCTGGCCTCATTACAAGTTCTCCTAGACTTCACGCACAGTATGTGACAGCAGCCGGAGGGCTGCAGCCAGCAGGGTGCAGCTCCTCTCCTCGTCCAGCAACACTAATCAAATCAGATTAGGGCTGGAACTGATTAAATGGGCACGCGTTCTCCCACAACAGGTTTTCAGACAAGTTGGCATGGCATCAGGATGAGTCCGCCTTCTGCCCTCATTAGTCTCCACTTGATAGTGTTTGCAGGGTCACTTCAACCAATCAAATAAACTAACAAAAACACTTCCTACTGAGTAAAAAGTTCCACTTTAAACTATTGACATTGAGTTCTGTAGATTATCAAGGGCTTTGATTCATTTTTCCTTGTTGCAGTGTGAGCATCATAAAATTTCATTTACCTCTATATTAGGGTGGAAGCAGATATCACAAAATCTATGGAAATAACACAAATTTCAAATTCAGGAAATATGTTTTTTGTTGTGAAGGCGAACTAATCCTTTTTAACATTTCTTGAAGTTGGAATAGATCTTGACCTTCAAAGTGTCTTCGAAGTAGGGAAGGGTTAAGGTTGAAACCAAACAAACAAAGAAATCTTTTTTCTTTTGAATCAAATGCACTGCCATAGTTCAGCCGTTCCCTAAGGGTGTTATTGACAAAATGTCATCTTACTCGAGTAAATCACAAATCTAATGGTGCCAAAAGAGCAGCTTAAGGGGCAGAGAGAAAGAATTGTGCGAGACCTATTCTAAGTTTTCCTCCTCATCATTTATATTGACTTGTTTTTTCAGCTTGTTCTCTCAGAGTCTCTCATTACTGGAGACATTTGTCCAATTTGGACCCGTCAGAGGCCTCGGAGAGCAGCTCTGCTACAATGATGGTATTGATTACTGGAGGGACAGATCCATATTGCTTGTACAGTATTATTCACCTGATCCTAGAGCGACAGTTGTCAGTCAGTGTGGAGCAGACTGAACACTGCTGGGTGCAGCATGTGACACATCCAGGTGCTGAGTCTGGAGTTACTGAGTAATAACTCAGACTTAAATCTCAATAGACTACAGATACATAAATGTTTGTGTCTTATTTAAATCGAAATAAAATAGGGAAGATTCTGGAAAGGCCCTGAAAACATATTTTCTCAATCAGCCTTTTACGACAAGGCCAAAGAAGACCCATTGAGACCAAGGTAACAGTGCTCTGTTTACATATCATACATACAATCATTTTAAAATCATAAAAACAATCAAATAATGTCAACCATCAATAGTCATATCAAAGAACCTACATATTGTTTTAATTTAAAAAGAAACATCTATAATCATCATAACATATCAATAATACATTCAAATTAAAAGATGTTATGGTCTCACTATTTAAAGCATTCAAAGTCCTCAACATCAAAGTCATAAAACAAATCTTTGCATTTCCCCAAAGAAAGGGCATTCAACTTGGTGGTCCCTTGAAACTTATTCAAAGCTCAAGGACCTTGAGAAGCATTTTTTTCCCCAGTTTGGTTTTGACTTTAGGGACCAATCCTGAGATCTTGTCTATAGCTTTCTATTTTCACACAAAAAAAACATGATCTATTTCCGAAGAGGATCCTAAGTTTCAAGCTTAATGTTTCATCAACATGCATTTTGAAGGACAGATTTTCTTCAGTACATACCCCAAGTTACTTGTAAGAGGACACTCTTTCAGTTTCAGAGCCATCCAAAGTCAATTTCCTCCAAAAAGCAGGAACTAGAGAATTGCATATATTTTGTTTTTACTCCATTTAAGACAAGTCTAAGCTCTAGAAGTGAGCGCTGGATCAAGTCAAAAGCTGTCTGCAAAATGGATAACTCCCCTCCCAATTTAGGCAAATGAATAAAGCACATGTATCCAGAAACCGGTCTCTAAATGAACGCTAAAGGTGCTCCTATTGATATGTGGGTCCATGATGATTTATGCTTGCTTGTTTCTATCTTAATGCAAATTGATAGCTTCTAACCCTACCTCCAACGTGCATGCAAAGAACTGCAACTAAGCACATTTCAGTAGGTATCATAAATCGTTAGAACAGCTTCTCCCATCTGAGAGCTGATTTTTTTGGGGGGTAAATGAATAGTCTACAAGACAGAATAACAGGATGATCCTATTTCTTAAATACGATCCATCATGGTAGAGACTGTTTCTCAAAATATGGTTTATGCTTGGAATCTGATTACTTTTGTAATCTCATATTTGTAATTGGATTACTAAAGAGTGAATATTGGATTTGGTTAACAGGTGGCCAGAAACACGTGATGTGAATCCTATTGATTGTTGTGTCGTTTATGTAAGTCTCTAAGTGAAAGATGGGACCCGGCTCCTGATTTATTTTGGGAGACTGTATTTTGACAGAATCATAGGATTATCCTATAATGCATTTGGCAAATATGATCCATCGTGGTAGGGAGGTTGCATCGTAACATCAGACACTTCAGAAAGAATATTTTCTTAAAACATGGCAGTTAATAACCGAGAAACGACTAGGTTTAGGCACTCTTTCTTAATGTTTGATGCTTTTACAGTATTTAAGGTTTTTATACCAAACAATGTAAAATTACATGAACACATACAAATCATAGGTCAAAGCATTGCTAAATTCACTGAATTAAAAAAGCCAGAAGTGGCACTAAATGAAGAGCCAGCAGGGAGCCAGAAGAGCTCTTAGAGCTGAGCTGAGCAATATGATCTGGCTCACAAAAAAATAGCCAGAATTCACATCATGTCATAACTGTTGGATGTGAAAATGAGCTGGGAGAGAATGGCACAAAATAGGTTGTTTGTACCTATTTTACCTATTACCATTTCTTCCCGTACCAGTCTGGAAACAGACACATTTTTCCTGGAAAAACGCCTAAAATAACATACCTAAAATTAATCGGAAATTACTCCTCAACCGTTTGGCCTAGATGCATAATTCTGGTCTCCTTTGAAAGGTCAGAAGCTAAAGAATGTAAATCCATTGTAAAATAACAGATTTATTTTAGCATTACAGACTAAATGGAGATGCAATAAAAAAATGCAATAACTGCCTCAAACCTGAGAGCCATTGACATCACTAAACTGTCACATTCTTCATTTGTGATGCTATTGCAGGCTTTTACTGCACCTTTTTTTCAGTTCTTGTTTGTTTCGGGGTGTTTCTCCCTTCAGTCTTGTCTTAAGGAGGTTAAATGCAGCTCTATTGGGTTAAGGTCAGGTGATTGACTTGGCCATTCTAAAACCTTCCACTTTTTTCACCCCGATGAAGTCCTTTGTGTTGTTGTCAGTGTGCTTTAGGTCTTTGTCCTGCTGCATGATAAACTTACTCCTGATTAGTTTCAATGCATTTCTCTGTAAATTGGCAGACAAAATGTTTCTGTACACTTCTGAATTCATTCTGCTGCTACCATCATCAGTTGCATCATCAATATATAATGCACATGCACACCCAAGACATGACATTACCTCCACCATACTTCACAGATGAGCTTGTATGCTTCGGATCATAAGCAGTTCCTTTCTTTCTCCACACTTTGGCCTTTCCATCACTTTGGT
>JAPMOB010209264.1:0-13369 GCA_029875015.1 Lepomis gibbosus
CCCCAGGAAGACTAGCTGTCGTCTTGGCGTCAGCTAATGGGGATCCTTTGAAATAAACAATAAATAAACGCCAGTATTTCCTACACTTGGCCTACAGAAAGAAAATTACAATTGTATCCTCAATTCCTGGAGAAATTAGTCCTTTGTGTACAGGGGATTGTGTAAATAAGTACATCTTGAAAACATGATAATCCATTACAGTCCAGAGCTTGGACTAATGTTCAGCTGTTCTACCAAGTCTGTATTTTTTAATTTTGTTTTATAATTTATTTTTTAATCTTTCATTTTGAATGTAGAGCCTCTTCATATTCTACTCACAAATATACAATACAAAGAACATTGCTACTGAAACAACTGGCTAAAATAGCCTTTTTTTTTTGATTTCATACGTCTGAGATAATGGCTTTTAGTTTGAGTTAACAATGCTTATAAAAGCAACATTTAAAAATACCTCAGTGCAAATTCTTTACAGCTAACAGGTCATTGGAGTGCATGTGTACTCACTGTGTTTAATCTTCAAAAAGGGGAGAACATTAATGACTCTCTTACCTGTTGAGTTTTCTCCTGTGCCGGTGGCGGTCATCCGAGCAACATGGTCAACACCAATTCTCTCTGCTTCCTCTGTAGCCAGAGTGTACGTGAGCTCAGCAAACAACATGGTAGCCTACATTAAACAAAAAACACAACAGATCAAACTTGAACATTTCCCTATAGGAAACTGCAGGACAGGATATATAGAAAATGTGATATTATAAAAAGGGGTACCTCGCCGCTGATGATGTCAATCACAGATTCATAAACACTAACAGGAAGCTGAAGGAGAAAAGGAAACAATTTTTAAACCAGCTGTAACACATCTATGGTATTTTCTCTTTCTTGAAGTGAAAAGGCAGAGAAACTTACATCGGTGTGTTTTGTCATTGGGTTGAGCTTGAGGAAGAGAGGGCTCTCAATAATCTCACACACCTGGCAGAGAAGAGGGAAATAACAGAGGGAAAATGTAGCGGACACAATCTTACTACCAGACTTGCAAATGATTTTACTTTAACATGTTGGAACTCAGTAATCATAATTTTTGTATTGGCTGAACATGAATCATTAACAAAACATGTCAGAATATCTACAATATTGACACTACTGCAGCAGAGCAGTAGTCTAAACGTTGTAGCCGAGGTATCTGACCAATTGAGGTCAATGCTGCAGCAGGAAAGCCTTGCTTTGAGTTTTAAAATAGCTGCAACTTGCCATTGATTCAGTCAGTCAGGATCTGATCCTATAGCACCTTTAACTTTTGCCTACCTGCTTATGAATATGAATATCTGATTGGTCAGGGGGTCCACCTGTGGTGTACCAGCCCAGGAACTCCATTTCCTTGAAGACCTGTTTGACTGAGAGACAAAAGAAAATATTACAAGAAAACTACAGCAAGCACCTGACATATTTGACTAATGAGTAATCATTTATAAATAACTGAATCTTATGTTTCTATCCATTGGTGAAGCAATCTGACACAAGTTTGTTACCCGAATATTGACTTACACTTTTTTTATGACGTGTTTTATTCAATTCAGCAAGTCACATCTGGACCCTTACAGTAAACAATAAACTTGGAGAAATAAACATGTATTCATCTATATCTCTACATCAGCTGATTTGAAATGACTGCGAAGTCCATGTCTCATCAGATTTTTACACTTTCATTTTTCTATTATTCCTACTGTTATATGAAAACAAATTAGGAAAAGCTAATCTGTGAAAATGTAGCTTGGAAATGTATCTCACAGGTGCTTGTTCTGCCAATATTGTTGATTAAGTCACTTCCTAAAAAAACAAGTTGGGAGCACACAAACCGCTTACATTGTTCCTCCTTGGTGTAGTAGTACTCCTTGTCAATATGCACGCGGTCATCTATGGTGTGAGACAGCAACTCAAAGGAGTTCATCACCTCAATGTTTCTCCCCTCTTGCTTCCCAATCAGGGCTCCAATTACTGAGCAGGAAAAAAACTCAATGAACAACAGCTGATTTAATGACCTGTTTCATTACACTCAGTAACAGAACAACTGAGCTGAACATGAGACAAGCTGTACATTACATTACTGACTACAAGCTGTCATTATTGCATAGTGTTGTCACACATACCCTGCATTGGTCGTCCTTCTTGTGAGCGGATGCGTATCCAGTGGTCGGATATGTTGAGGATAACCAGAGGGTGTAAGGCCACAGAAACACTCCCAGTGACCCCTGAGGCCATAACACTGGGGCTGGCTACAGTCACACGGAGACACAAACAACATGGGCTTTACACTACAGCAAGTTGATGATTAATTGATCAGATGCTTTACATAAAATGATCAGCTTTTCTACTTTATATCATTGTAAATTGAATTATTTTTTTCAGGTTTTGGACTATAGTCGATGGAAAGAAAATTAATCGACTATTTTCATAAACAACTAATTGTTTCAGTCATCTTTTAAGCAAAAATGTTGCTGGTTTCATCTTTAATGTGAAGAATCGCTGCCATTCTTCGTCATTTATGACAGTAAATAAAGAGTCTTTGGGTTTGTTTGGGACTGTTGGATGGAGAAAATTGAATTGGATGGAGCAAATTGAAGATGTCACTTTGTACTCTGGAAAATAGCAATGAGCATTTTTAACAATTCCTTGGCATTTTATAGACTAAACGATTAGTCGATTAATGGTGAAAATGATCAGATTAGTCAGTAATGAAAATAATGTTAGTTGCAGCCATATTTGCCAATGACAAGTAGGGACGCAGTGACCTGTGTTTGAAGCCAAGCCAATATAACAGCAGAGCCAGACCAATAAGACTGTAGGTCGACATTAGCTAATATTACAGATATAGTGTATTTCTATTATCAAAAAAGGTGCTAATAATATGCATCTGTGTTAAAATAAAAATATCTGCAGATTTATTACACAGAAATCAGTCGTGGGCACCTTATAAGCACAACATTTGATGACATGCCAAGTAAAGCAGACAGTAATATCTTATAATATATAACTTATTAGTACTTAATGAATAACGTTACTAAAACTAATAATAAAACATCATTGAATTTGGTATTCTGTTGCTACGTTTGACAGTTTCTACATACTACTGGAAAAATGTTTCCCTAAAACAATGTTCAACATAACCATACATAAAGATATCAATTTAAGATGTAAATTCTAAAAGTACTGAACGATAGATATATCGATATGTCGTTCATCTCATGGACAGTGGACGTCCATGATCAGCCCTAATTCGAGATTGGGTTGTTGTTACAGGTAGGCAGCTGGGTTTTCCTTAAACCGGTTTGATTAAACTAACCACGGTTTACATTTCTGTCGCAAACTCCTGTAAGTGAGAATAATAAAGACTCAAACATCCAAAGTGATGAATTTGTTTACAGCTTTGCAGCAGATCCGAGTACGTTAACCCGCTTATGTCAGCAAGCTCGCTACCTAGTTACAACCTGTAACACCACAAATTCACCAATCACGGCCACTCGTAACACATATGTAAAACAAATGCGACACTCTGCGTAGAGTTTCATGATGAAATCAGGCATAAAGTACAAGATAATTGAGAAATACTCGCCTGCCCCGTCCACTTCCATTCCTCCTCCATTACTGGTCGCCATCTTGTCCGGTAAACCGCGCAGGCGCACTGGACTGTTAACCTGACGAACGTTAGGTGGCATTATCGCTTCACAGGGATGTTTTCAAATAAGCTCACCACATATTTACTGTCCTATATGTGACAGGTGTTTACCGAGAGCAAGACTGATTTTGGTCGGGGAACGCTATGTTGAGCGTAAAGAATCAAAATTAATTTTTCGGCAATTATCTGCTAGGTCCTACAGTGAGCGGGTATCTGTTCACTGGGGACTGCTGATGTGAGCGCAACGTGTGTGCGTCGGGATAGTAGTCCGTGTCGAAGGTTTTAAGAGTTTTGTTTACAAAATGGATGAATTTAAACCTTGTAACCTGGACTACTTTCCCGAAAACATTTTAATTGACGTATTGTCGTATCTGAGCGTACGGGAGCTCGTTAGAGCCGGAAGGTAAGGGGAAGTTAACTTTGCTGACCGTAATTTACCAGTTATTCGTCTTGCGAAACAAAAGTCATTAACAGAGTTACCAGCTTTGCCTTTGTTGTGATTCATTTCACAACATTGAGTTATTTGTTCTATTTTGCGCTGTTTTTCAGAGTGTGCAAGAGATGGAAACGCCTTGTCAAAGACCAAAGACTATGGAGATTCGTCGATCTGACTGCATGGAAAGGGGTAAGAATGTCGCTGACAGTGTGGCTTTAAGTTACCCTCGTATTAATTCGTCTTTTCATGCATTGTAGTGTTAATTTCACCGCATGTCCACAATGAAGAATCTATGCAATCTGATAAAATAGCCATGCTCCAATAGCAATAACCTCACCACTTTCTTTGGCTATAAAGGAGAAAGGTTGAGACAGAGAGCTGAGATTGAGCGCTCATACGAACTCTTTGTCTTTGAAAACCTAAAACCAAGTCAGGAACCGTGGTGTGATCAGGAACTCAAAGTTAAACTTTGACATTTTGACACTTGGAAAATTATCATATGAGCAATACAAAAGTCCTTACAAAAACTAAGAGTACTGAACACAATACTCACTGCACTACGAGTGTGTCATAGAATACAAGTTAAATAAATTACTGATATATAAAATACATCTCTGACTGTATTTTAACATGTGAACGCTCTTGGCCTCTCTTCTGGTCCCAGAGCCCAAACTAAACATGGAGAAGCATCATTTAGTTACTATGCTCCACAGAGCAGGAACAGACTTCCAGAAACAAGTCTTGCCCTGAAAAACTTTTGCGTTCTCCACCACTGTTTCACTAAATATATATGTATATGAGCTCTTACTAGGATTTATTGCTGCTCTTACTAGTATGTATTGTCAGTTGTAGATCTGTATTTGATGCTCTGTTGATACTTGTAAGTTGTTCCTCAAATGTAAGTCGCTTTGGATAAAAGCGTCTGCCAAATGAGTAAATGTAAATGTAAATAAGTATCACTCATCATCATCCTCCTTGACCTATCTATTATTCATGTCTTTAAATTCATATTTTAAATCTATTTCAAAATGGTTCCTAACAATTTAATTTTTTATGATGTATGCATTTACATATGGGTTGTATGTGTTTATTTTGTCTTTCAACGTCTACCCTCAACATTGTGATTAGGTGACATCCCGCATACTTTGGCTCCTGCTGCGTCAGTACCTGGGTTGCGGACTAAGGTGTCTCCGGTTGCGTGGTTTGCTGCTTTCTGCCCGAGGGGGCACCTTCCTTTCTGAGTCTTGGCTCAAAGCTTTATCCACAAAGTGCCCTCGCCTGAGTAAGCTGTATCTCCTGCATGCAGACCTGAGAAGCCTGCCCAGTTGCCAGCTCCTACCCCCTTCTTTGCAGGTGCTGGAGCTGCGTGGCTGTGAGCTGCCTCGTGAATTTTTCAACCAGACACCTACTCCATCTGCTAGTTCCCAAGAACAAGCAGAAGCCACATCCAGTGTTGGTGCTCAACAGCAAAGAAGGGATCAGAAAGGAAAAGGACCTGGCTCTCCAACTGGGATTGGTATTGAAAGGTTAATCCTTAACAACGTACCCTCTTTCACAGACCAGCATCTGCAGAGTCTGAAATCATGGGAAAGGCTCAGTCGACTGGAGCTGCGCGACACCTTTCGTGTGACTGCTAATGGGCTCAGGAGCTGTGCTACCAAGGATGGCACTTGTGGCGTGGAAGGACTTTCCAGGCTCAAGTTTCTGGAAATAGGCATCACTGGGCGGCAAGGCTACCAGTTACAAATGGCCTCCCTTGGGCTGGGGGCTGGATGGCTCGGACTGGAGGAGCTGAGTCTGGGTGGTAAGGAGGTGGGGCCAGGTTTGCTCTGTGCCAGCCGTCTGAAGGACCTGAAATGTCTGTGCCTGTGGGCCTGCACACTCAGTGAGATGCAGATAGTGCGGAGCTGCAGGATGCTTCGTGGGCTCTGCCGGCTAGAGTTTTCAGACGTGATCTTCCAGCCTAGGCAGTGTCCACCAGTGGTGGAGGGGGAGGGTGGTGGAGGTGAAGAGCAGGACAGAGAGGAAGCTGAAGGTGCGGACAACAGCAATGATGAGAACAAGACTCCAGATAAGAATGATCCTATTCCAAGTTTGCGTCGCTCACTGGCTGTTCTGCTGCCATCCTGTATACTAGTTTTCACCAACTGCTCTGTTCAGATCAATGCAGAATAAATTCAGTCTTCAGTACTGCTGCATACAAGCGGCCAATCTGGATAAAATGTCTTTTCACATAGGTATATGGAATTTTATATTGCATTATTGCTATAATGAATGATTTAAGTTGTATTATTGTGTTATGCATATAACTAGGTTAGGATATTTCCAAACCATTGTTCTTCAAACTTGAATACAAGCTTACTTCTATATTTTTATAGAAAATCAACTGAGAAACTCGTTATGGATAAAATAACCATACACAAAAGACTGTTGGCTAAACCTGGAAATAACAAAAATCCCAAAAAATTAACGTACTTCATCACAGTGATGGAGAAAAAAACCCCATCTTGCCACAAAGCAGTCTTGCTCTTTGATTTGTAACATTGCCTCAGTGACCCAAACATGTTAACGTTAGAGCTACAACATTATAAGTGGTTTGAAAAAATCTTTGACGGTAGACATGCTATATATGGTCAAATCGTCCATCCGTACTGGTTCAGGGCAGTCTCACTTTCAGATTAATAGCTCACATGGATAAAAAAAAACAAACAAGTCTGGCACATGTGGACACGAACATGTTTTTAGCATTCTCTTTTAAACTCAGTCACAATATGAAACAAAATTTGGAACTACCGCTGCTTTACTGAGCAGGTGTCAGCTACAAAGACAGAGAACTGAAGCATACTGCTGGCAATGAGCCACCTGTTTCCTGTTCCTTCACTTCGTTTCAATAATGTATATATTCAGAAAAATATCCGTTACAGGCAGGTGTTTGGTTTTGTTGTAACAGAGGAAAAGCGTAACGTATTTAAATTAATCTTTATCAAGTCCCAATTGCCTGTTACTTGCCCATTTGTTTTCCTATATAATTTTTTAGAAATTATGAAATAAGAAACCTGAGTTGTAGATGTCTGTATATTGTATTAATGAGGAGAGACCTGGAAGATCTGTGTCACTGACATGGATTGTGTTGTATTTAAACCAACCAATTAAGGGTTACAATGAGAAATGAGAATTTGTTTTGAATAAACTTGTTTTGAACAAATATATCCTGAAGTATGATTTGTCTTTGTATTGTATTAGTTAATTGCACAATTCTATAACAAAAAAGTCTTTAAAGATCTTTGATCAACAAGCCTGCACATATTGACTTGATTTTCTGCGTTTCTTATATTTTATAACGTAAATATTTTTGGAAAATTCATTGTACAAAAAAAGTAATTTGAAGAAGTCACCCTAAGAAATTGTTAATTTTTCACTTTTTAAAAAAATGTATCAATAATTAATGGATTAATTGTGAACATGACCAGCAGATATTTAATTCTGATAATAATTGTTAGTTGCAACCCTAGATGTTTTCATTAATTAAAACATCACTTCTTACCAAGACACACCAGGTTTTTGTTATTATAGTAGTCAGGAAGATATGTCAATTTAACAAACATACAGTCAACAGGAAGCAGAGACAAAGGACCGTATTTGAATGAGACTTGAGGACCTCCCTGATGTTCTACAAGGATTTAAACATAGCTGATGACATCACAGCCAAAAACATGACACGTAAAAGCAATAGGATTTAGTTAATTTGGCCACATTTATAAAGAAAACAAAAATGTACCAAGAAGACCGTAGATTACCCGGATGAACAAGCATTCATAGGAAGTGAGGGCGGGTCGACGGCTGACAAGCGTCGGTGTACACCAATCACACGCTTTCTTTTTCAACAATTCTGACCAATGGCAGCATTCTGTGTGTGGCATGACGACCAATCAGATTCGAGAGGGGTAGCATTTTGAAATCGTTGGCGGCTGAGGAAGTTCATAATAGTAAAGCCTGGGCTTTCTTCGCTAAAACGTTCATACTACAATTATTCAGTACGATGCAGGTAAGCTTTGTTATGTTATATATCGAAATAGGATTGTGCAAAAGATGAGCACAATGAAAAGTTATATTGCTTAAGCTGAAACAGATTTTAAACGCTAGATAACGTTAGCGTTGGGTTTGCTAACGTTACCTTCTTGAGCTAACTTAGCATAATGACACGTTATATTGTGTTAAAATAATAAAGAGCAGTTTACCACGTAACGTTATACATACAGCAAATTATATATATTAGCATGTGCTGTTCAGACTACCAACATGAGGCTAGGGTAACGTTACCAACGTTTTTGTAACGTTACGCAAACAGCGGCCTAATGAACCTTTGTAGTTTTTAAATGGAGCATAAGTAACCTTGCTTAACTTACTGAACCAACAACAAGCACTTGCAGGTACTTTATGTAGATGATGCAAGTCTGAAAATGAAAACATGACAGTCTTTTGGTGTTAAAGTAAAGTTTGTTTAACGTAAATAACAAATAGTATTTTGTTACCTAATAAACATTAAAAGTTAGTAAAATAATTACAACGACACAAGCGTTAAGGCTACAGACTAACGTTAATCCATTTCCCCCCCTTAATATCATACATAGCTGATCTTTTCACTATATGGTACTAGAAATGTACACTGAAATACCAGGCCAAAAGGAACACAGTCTAATGCAATTTATTACAACACTGCAGATCACATACGTTTTTGAGGCTCATGTTGGTCTAACTGTATGACTTTGATTCAAATAGTTTTTGTTGTTGTAGAATGTATTATACTGAAAGCTGTTTCTACTATTTTGCGAAATATCAGAAAAATAAGTGTCATCACAAAGAAACCTGAATGCCTTCTCTGAACAAAATCTGTTATTACAAGCCACTACTGGCACATTCAGGTGAAAGTCACAGTAAACAGGGAACCAGTTGTAAGCCCTAATACAACCTTCAGTTAACGTTACCACCAATAAAATGCTGTGCATTGTTTAATCATTGTCTTAAATTAAACAAAACTCAAAGCTAAAAACGAGTATCAAGAAAATACACTAAGTTAATGTGAGCTTGTTTATATTCATTTCTTTTCAGAATAAGGAAAACTATGAGCCCAGGGGCTTCCAAAGACCGGTAAGATGTAATATTTGGTTGTTTTGTTTTTTTATGTTTAAGTACATATTTGCACACTCTAGCAATATTTGATAACCAGCAACTGTACAACCAAATTGTATAATCAGAATGCCAGTATTAGGTGATATGGGTATTATGAAAATATTTGAAAGTGGTATTGGCTTAACCAAAAACATACTGCAAACTTCCTAATACTGTGTGTTTGCTTCTGAATATCAGTTCACAACCCCTAGTATGGTGGCAGGCCCACAGCGTATTCAGGTGAAGCCACGAGCAGAGATGGACAGAAGTGCCATCACAGGTAAAATTACCCTCCTTGCATACAGACAACAGATACCTCAGGAAATATACATGTTTTGATTGTATTATCCTTTTTAGGCCCCGGGAGAGAGTGTGTTGGCTCATCCTCCAGTTCAGCCTCTAAGTAAGTAAATAACCTTGTAGGGTTGCAGCAGTGTACCGGCTTCACAGTATTTAAAATAGACATCATAGCATATACATTTGCTTATCCATGGTATTAGGCGGGGAATGCAACCAGAAGGAGAATCTCACCTGCATGTGTGCATCTTTTATTCATTTTCAAAAGGGAGACTTGTACATTTATTTTTAAAAAGTAAATTAAAGTTTCAATTAAGTTTAGTCAGGTCTTGTGAGCATTTTGCTTACAAGGTTACAGTATATTTAAAATTAATGGGGATGCGTTGATACTAATTTATCAGCCTCAATACTTGGGCATTGAGTATCGGCCAATGCAGAGTACTGATCCAATAGCTGTGTAAAATGAATAAGCTGTATTCATCACTGTTTGGGACTTTTTATTTTATGCGTAATGCAACATTGTTGCCTAACTTTTAGAAAAATGTTCAGGTCTACCTGTGCACTGTTGTCATATCGCCTAGTATGCTTGTACTAGAATTGCATAGATCGGCCCCCTTGTCACTCCAGCCATTTTATGTCAGTACCAGTATTGGGTAGTATATTGGTGCATTACTACCTGAAAATGTCATATTGTTGCAACCCTATCCCTTCGTAGCTCTTGAGTTGTGTGTTGGTTTTCAGTTCAGTTTTTTTGTAATTCTTTCAAACATCAAGTGATGGCCTCTATGATTTGAGTGGTTAACATGAGAATATCCATTTTTGTAACTTCCTCAGGAAAATCACTATCGATGACTTTGACATTGGTCGTCCACTGGGGAAGGGCAAATTTGGTAATGTCTACCTTGCAAGGGTGAAGAAGCTGCAAGCTGTCGTGGCACTGAAGGTGTTGTTTAAGTCACAGATGGAAAAGGAGTGTGTGGAGCATCAACTCAGGAGGGAGATAGAGATTCAGGCACATCTCAAGTGAGTATCCTGGAAAAACATTTTCATAATCTCAACAATATATTTGTCTTCCTCAAACTAAAGAGTACTTGATAGGCTTCTGGGAAAATTGTCCCACAGTGCAGCTTCCTTGCAGGCTATTTGCTACTGTCTGATGATTACAGGAACACTTATCAAACGTCAAAATAATTATTTATAGATTAGATGCGCTTTGAGCTTACTAAAAACAGTAGTACATTGTTTGTCCGGAGCCTTTTGTGCATGTTTTGATCTAAAGTAAATCACTGTTCTCAAAGTTTTTGGTGGACCATGCTGAATAGGAAATGTTTACTAAAATTTATTGCAAATCTAAAATGGCTTGTCTTAGGCTATGAGCATACTAACTTAAAATGTATTTCTGTTTTCCAAACAGTCTAAAGGCTACCTCAAACTATAATCTGTTCTCTCCTCAGGCACCCCAACATCTTGCGCTTCTACAATTATTTCCATGACCGAAAGAGGGTGTTCTTGGTGCTTGAGTACGCCCCACGTGGTGAAATGTACAAGGAGCTGCAGAGATGTGGAAGATTTGATGAAAATCGTACTGCTACGGTAAGATACGTGCTTTTAAAAAGCAGAGGTTTTTGTTTATGCTATTATTGTTTCAGTCAGTGAATATAGTTTTTTGGAGAGTCATTTGCAAATTCTGTTATCATGTGTTAGAAGGAAACAAAAGGACTTTTACGATCTTGTTTTAAAGATCTTGAATAGTGTATATTTAAGTGTTAGAAACTTGTTGTGATGCCAACCTCTTTTACATTTCCAGTACATGGAGGAAATATCCGATGCACTGCTGTACTGCCATGAGAGGAAAGTGATTCATCGAGACATCAAACCAGAGAACCTGCTTCTCGGCTATCGTGGAGAGCTGAAAATTGCAGATTTTGGTTGGTCTGTCCATGCACCTTCTCTAAGGTGAGGAACCACAATCCATTATGTCAACAGACCAACTACTCAATACGGTTGTTTCATGTCACACAAATCTGCTTGTTGCTGCTTCTCTGCCTTCCCTTCTCAACTCTTTCTTTTAAACCCATTCAGACGTCGTACAATGTGCGGGACACTGGACTACCTCCCTCCAGAGATGATTGAAGGTCACACTCACACTGAGAAGGTTGACCTGTGGTGCATCGGGGTCCTCTGCTATGAGTGCTTGGTCGGCAACCCACCTTTTGAAACTGCCAGCCATTCAGAAACATACAAAAGAATTATGAAGGTTGGTTTTGGGTGTCTGATATACAATTGGACAAATGTGAATATCTTATTATAGCTTTTCCCAACAGAGGTTTGTGGAAAACACCTGGCTGAACCAACTTTGTGTTCCTTCTAAAAGGATGTTTTTTAACAAACCCCCTGGTTGGTAATGTCGCTGGGATCCCAAATCATTAAAATGATGGCTGTAAGCGAGTTCCAATAATCTGTCCTTGCCATTTGCAAAATAACAGTAATTGAGCTTATCCTAGTGGTCCATATCTATGCCTCTAAGTCATGGTCTTGAGAATGATTAACTGATAATCAATAAATTCTTTAGTGTTTCAATCCTTGAACCCTGTAGCATAGCAAACCATGAGCTATTCTTATGCACCTGGTATCGGACAAGTTATTTGTCTTTGTTCAGATTTAATAGGTATGTGTTATGTTACTGTTTACAGGTGGATTTAAAGTTCCCTAGAAACATCTCTGATGGTGCAAAGGACCTGATCTCCAAGCTGCTCCGCCACAACCCTATCGATCGTCTCTCACTACAGTGTGTCATTGACCACCCGTGGGTACGCGCCAACTCCCGCAGAGTCCTACCCCCCATCTGCCCCACCAATAAATCCTGAGCCCGCCTGTGTACCTCCTACTAAGGGGGGGGCTTTATCTGTCCTTCACAACAGACTCTGGGCCAGCATGTTTTGGTTCCACTGCCATGGGCTTTAAACTGCCATTATTCTGGCACATTTTATGATGGGTATAAATTCATATCCACTTTTTTATATTGTACAGTATGATATCACCATCTATGTCTAGTATGCTGTCTAGAGGTGTTTTGTGTTTTTATTGTCTTTTCTGAAACTTTTAAAAATGGACCCAGCTCTATTTTGGATTTCTGTATCTGACGGTGTTGACACCAAAGTGCTACTGTTAGTCTGCCTCAAGCTGTGTATATTCTCAAATAGTTTAAGATGAGGTGTTTGAGGGTTGGGATGGAAAGCATGTTTTATTTTCCCTCAAGCTACACTTTAAATTTCTAATAAATATCATATAAGGATTTGTGTGCATGTAATGATTTTTTATGGAATGGTTGTGGCTTTAATACCATGCAAACCTGAAAGGCATTTACGATTATTGTTATCGAATAAGCTCAGCTGCCAGTTTTAGATGCACCAAGCTAAAACTACAAGTCTAATAAAACGGTATGCTCCAATAATAATTTCCTTTTATAAAGCTTATAATCCAGTCTGTGTTAAAACTGGAGACTGTAGTTTGTGACGCTGTATAACCATACAGATTGGCGTTTTGTAATATTTTATCCACCCAATTGATATTTATATCAGAGGGAAACGTCAGTTTAAATTTCTTTAATCGCGTCCATGATAATTTACTGTTTATAAATAACATCGAAATATTTGTAACCGCTCCTGTTGGTAAATTGTAATACCTTCAAAATGATATATGATTCCCATTGTATCACACGGTAGCGTGGCCGAGCGGTCTAAGGCGCTGGATTAAGGCTCCAGTCTCTTCGGGGGCGTGGGTTCGAATCCCACCGCTGC
>JAPMOB010209265.1:376-24069 GCA_029875015.1 Lepomis gibbosus
CAGTGACAGCCTCTCTGTTGCCAATTAGTGGTGGAGTTGCCAGCTCTCTGTTTGCCTTCAGAGATTACATCTCTGTTTGTGTACACAATCCACAAATGAGATGATCCACTCAAAGACCGGAGATCTAGTCAACAAATGTACTATATAGAGAGGTGGCACTCTGTATGTGTGTGTGTGTGTGTGTATACCGGTAGTATAGATGCAAAATGTATTCCTTGTGGGTGTGTTCATCTGACCACTGCTGTGTTGTTTTTGTAAGTGTGTCTTTGTCTGAATGTGTGTGAGGAGCAGAAGGCTTTCCTTGCGATTCTGCACCGGTTTATCTTTGTGTTCATCCGAGTGTGTGTTAACCCCATATGCCATTTTTTCAGTGTAGTCTCTTATACTCCGTGATCATAGTGTTTACATCACAAGAGGATAACATAGGAGAAAATAAACATAAATAGAAGGAAAAACAGGAATTACTGCATACTTCTCAGCATTCAAATTGTCTTGGGGAAAATTCTCCTGCAGTTGAGGTAAAAGCAGCGCACACTTTGATGACACTGTGATCGTACTTGTAAAAGCAGTTGAGCACTCCTGAAAAGGACATGTCGTATGTCAACACATCTCTGTGTAGAGATGGGACAACACTTCCTTTGATCCTTGCAGCACAAGGTGTGTTAAAGACGTGTTAACACTAACACATAGTGCTGTCTATAGCCAGGTCTAGTGAGGAGTGGTCCTGATCTGTTATTTTTACTGAATCACATTCCACCATGAGTTGTGCTGTAAAGTACTGACAAAGTCATACAAAGGACCTCAGACCCATTATGAATTAGTTGATTATTCAAGGCTTATTTTGCATTAGCTATGCATTAGTTACTTTTGGCCTAATTCACAAATCAGGTGTTAGATTCAGTCAGATTTAAGGTTGCAGTAGGGCTGTTAGTTTTTGCAAAAGAAGTTCAAATGAATTTGAAATGACAGCCAATACGCTTGAATGCGTGCACAACCCCCATGTTGACATAATTTTTGTTATTTTATTAATTTTTATTTACTTTTGACAGCTGTATTAATGTAGCATAATACCTCCACTGCCTCAATTGGGTGCAAGCTTGCAGGTGAGTCTACAGATTTGTTGTTGTAGAGGAAGACAGCTGCTTTGTACAAAGTGGACAAACAGCCTTATCTTTGTTACTTTGCTAGTGTTCAGATGGCTAGTTCTTTCTCTTCCTTTTTGCCCATTTCCTAAAGGCTCAGTACTTGGGCTCATATTGTTTTCAATTTATGTAAACAATCTTTATGATAATCTATCAAATGCTATGTATCATTTTTATGCTGATGACACTGTTATTTACTGTATTGCATCATCTACTGCACAAGCCCTTGATCTTTTGCAGTCTGCTTTCAATATTGTTCAGAACTCTTTAAAACAGCTTAACTTGGTCTTAAATGCAGAAAAGTCCAAAGTAATAGTATTCACAAACTCAAGACAACTTCCACTTACTACTTCAATGAATGCTTCTGCCCAATGCCTACAGAAATTGGATATTGTGTATCATTATGCGTTGTGTTTTTTCATTGGCTGTAATTATAGGACACATGATTTTACCCTTTACTATAAAGCGATCATAGTTAACTACTTAAATAATACAAAGAAGGGCTGAAATGATTTATTGATTAAATCGATTGATAAAATTCATTAATGCAAATTCTTTGCAACGATGCTTCGTTTAATCCATATAACTATACAGCACACTGTTTTGCACAGAGATTTATTACTGTCGCACATCGCGGTTATGCTGTGTGAACACGACGTAATTATAATGGTGCTGTTTGCAAAGTGGAGGAAGAGAGAGAAAATAGCGAGGGACAAAGAAGAAAGTGTCCAAAGTATGGGATTATTTCAAGCTAAAGAAAACAACATCTCTGTAATGTTACTGTCTTTCCACCGTAAAACAAAACTTATGTCGCCTTGGCAACAGCACGGCATCTGATCAGAAAGTACCCGGTGTTCTGTCAGCAGACCACAGACAAGGAAACTTCAACCGCAACTTTAGCATTTAACTGAAATCTTGATTGATTGTTGAGTTGAAGGCTAGCCAAAGTAAGCCGCAATCCTCAGCTGTATGTCCACAGGTGCGTTTGTTGTTCTCCTTTTTGGGCCATGAGTTGTAACCTCACAGTCATTTGTTAAGTGGGTGTTGGGGAGCTGCACCTTTTAAATCCCTTCCCGCTCTCTCTGTAGCTCAGACAATCCCTGCTATCTGCGTGTGCCAATCCATCTTTTCACCCATATTCTGTGTGTTTTCTTGACAAAACGTGGTTTGGAGACCAGCGTCGGAGACAGCGTCTGTCACAGATCAGTCATGTAGTGTGAACGCCACAACGACTTCAAGACTCCTGTCACATGACAGCAAGTTGTGTTGTGTAAATAGCACGGCCATAACCTATAAACGTGCACAGCTGATCCCGTTACTAAAATCATCGTTAGCTACAGCCCTACAACAATCCATTTGCGCTCTACGCAAAAGCAGGAGGGAGTTGTAGAATGTAGGTTTAGCTTTTGCAAATAATCTTGAAATCTCTACAATCAATGCAAAAGAAAAAGACGGTGTACACTTGTCAGACATATTCTTCTGTGCAGCATAGGCCTAAGAGTTACCTTACAGTGATATGTTTATTAAATGAGTAACATTATGAATTACTAATTTGGTAAGGATTTAAATTAAATCTTCTGATAACAAAATATTTGGTGCACACTGGCACTGACTCATACACATGTGTCTGTCAGTTGTTCACAACTATGTGGAATAGTAGCAAATTGAGTCCACCTCTAGAGAGGATTTATAGTCAGCAGCTGCTATTATCAGCATTATGGCCGAAGCCTGCAATGCAGATGTGCAGAGGTGTTTTTAAAAATCCTGGGCAAGCTCATGTCCTGATTAATAGAACCCCTTTTAGATAATATAATATTAGAGCTGGGATACCCAGAATTACAGTGCTTATGTCTTTTGAATTATTTAATCTTCTTACATTAATTGTTAAGGCAAATTGTTTGTGGATCTACATGAGAATTTGTGATTCATGTATAATGTGTCTGAAAACCTTACCGTGGAAATAATCCATAATTAAGCCTTTTCTTACATATCATCATCAAAAAAGTAGTAGTCATACAGTAATATTTTTCTCACACCCACAACATACTCAGGGTTTCTTAAGGGCCCAAACATGTCTGCCACTGCTTTGCTAGTAAGCTCATCTGAATTTGTCTAAAAGCAACAGTAAATCTCTTGATATATTTAATTTGTTTGATTTAGAGATATGTGAGAGTAGCGGCAGCCTTTTACAGATTTATGAGAGCCTGCTCACATGGTGGCAAATGGCAATCTGTTCAGCACTAGGTCCCAGCAGAAAAATAACGCCTCTCATAGAGGTGAATCATCCTACCCTCCGATTCACTGAAAACAAGCATTTCATGTGATTCCCCATTCAGTTTTTAAAATTTAAAAATTTCATGGTAGTATTGATATTTACTATGCCAGGGAAACACTGTGAGGTTCAAATTAAAATGGCTATCTGGGTAACTCATCGTGTTTTTAATTCAGAGACACTTTAAAAAAAAATACATTAGGTGAATTCACACAGTTGCCTTATTATTGCCTTATTCTTTGGGGAAAAATAAATAGAGAGCACGTAAAAATTATTTAATTTCTGAATGATAATGTCACAGTATTTTTGTCTTTATTTAAAATGGAGCTTAGTGCCCAGATGACTGGTCACATGGAGCCTCGGGAGGACTAAAGCATGATATAAGTGACATTTTTGTCGACACAGAAGCGACCACTTCTCACATGGCCTCTACCTTCGAAATGAAAACGGGCACTTGACATTTTACTATGATGATCACTAGCACTTGCAGTCATGTTATCTACACATGGAGTGGGAAAGGTAGGAGGAAGCAGTGGGGGTTCAATAGAAGTATGAATAATAATGGTACCAAAAAAGACAAGTTTACTGCAGCTACTTTCTCTCTCTCTCTCAAACACTCACATGCACACACACACACACATGCACACACAGAGTATATGTTTTTATCCCCACATTACACTGTATGTCTCTGTTCGCATGTGATATTGTGTCTGTGTTGATTAGTTTCACATTAAGTGGGCCACACACAGAGGCTTTGTTGGAATTGTGAATGTTTTATTTTAACGGTGTGAATGAACTATAAAGAAAGGAGCTGGCAGAGAAGCTTGTTAAGCCCGTTGCTCATCACAGAAAACTGTGCCGAAGGGCCTGTCTGCGATTTTATCGTTGTCATGCTTGTCACCCTGGTTTAGGCTTAGGGACATACTGTATCTGTCATACACACACAGTCGCACATACTCAAAGCTCACATGTACCTGCACACACGCGCGTAGTACTGTACACATGCATGCATGTCCACATGTGCATGCACATTTCACACTGCAGAAGAATAACATACATACTTTCAGTTGCGAACAATTTTGCCAGACTGGGGAAACCACACAGACACACTCATGCAGACATAGACACGCATGTACCTGAAGCCACTATTTGTTGTTCAGTAGCCAGTGACCTGCCCACTTCGTGTCCTTTTCAAAGCTAAAAACACCACAGTGGTGGTGCTTGTACTCATTCACTATGTGTGTTTGTGTGTGTGTGCTCTTACTCTTCATCTCTACGTCCTTAAGAATACAGTGTAAAAGGACACATCTCTTTGTTCCTTTTATGTGCTGATAAAAGGCTTGTCATTGACTATTGCTACCCCTGTACTCTTTTTTATCTCTTAAAATCCATTAAATAGGAAAGTGGTCAACTGCTGTCTTTTTTACAAGGGAGAAGTGAATATACAAACCTTCAAGCTTATTGGCTGTCGCTGCACTTCTGTCTGCAGCGTTGCCTTTCAGCGGGCATATATACTACTTGTTTACTTAGACTTTATTTAGCGTTAGACTGGACTCTTTGTTGCTTTTACAATATCAGCTGAATTTTGGCTCTCCTTCCTTTGAACTGTGTTTATTTGCGTACATTCTTGTGTGTGTGTGTGTGTGTGTGTGCGTTTGTGTGTGTTGTTGGAGCAAGCACTTGTGCCTTTGTCTACATAGCTTATGTCTGCCCTGGTCTGTTTGAGCATGCAATGGTTTGCGTGTGCTTGCACAGGCTAATCTATCAAAACAAGTGTTTGTGATTGCCAGCGGATGGATGACCTTTGGGGCCTCTCTGGAGTCCCCTGTCACATCATGTGGTGGAGATAGAGGACAGGAGAGGAAAGAGCTGACAAGAAAGGCGGGGAAGACACTTGCTGGGTGAATAAGTCTCTCTCTCTTTTTTTATCCGTTGTTCATGGAAGGGTTTTGCTGAGCATGCTTGCTCTTTTTCAGCATTACGCTACTTCATATTCATGCAGTTGCACACAGTCTCACCTGGCAACTGCCCAGTACAGCCAGTCTTCTGCTATACTTTAGATCACTGAGCTGCTCCACTGGAGCCAATAGAGAGAGTGCCCTGCTCAAGGGCACACTGCCAGTAAGTGTTGAGAGAAGGCAGAGTGTTTACACATTCACTTTACTTGCCCAGAATTTCCCAGCTGGTCTGAGAAATTCAAAATTGCATCCCTTCTGGTCACAATCCATTTCTCTAATCTTTAGGCTACCACCACCTCTAGCTGGGTGAATAAATTTTGGGTTTTTTTGAATATCAAATGCAATGTATCCATTTTTCGCACAAAAAATACTTTTTTAATATTAACTAACTTATTTAGCCTGCATGTGCTGCAACAAAATTCTCATCAAAACAAAAGTCTTTCTGGGTGCTTATTTAAAATGCATGCCAAAATGTGCAGTACATGAGCTCAACAAGATGTCAATTGAAGCCAGATGTTATGTCTCGCTGCCAATATACACAGCACTGCGGATTCATCAGTGAATTTGGGAAACACTTAACCATTAGTACTTTGCCACATTGCCAGACAAGATGATGCTGCCAACTGAGCAACCCCAAGTTTATAGATGGCTTGTAGACAACTGCTTACTGGATGTGCTATGAGGATATGTGTGAGCATGCATGCACACACCCACTCATACACCCAAGTGGGCACACATAGAGCTGCAACGGCATTTAGGTGGTGACATTTTCCAAGTGACATTTTGTCTGTAGCCAAACCCATACTCACTGAGCGTGAACCCAGTCGGGCTGTCTTCTACTCTGTCATGGAGCCAACAGCCAAAACCTACACATCCATGTGATCTTGTGAACACACACACACACACACACACACACACACACACACACACACACACACAGTGGCTTGTCAACTGTTTTAGACTTAATTAGACCAGATTAAATAATCTAGAGGTGATAAACTTTGATAGATTTTCTAAACCAGTCTAGGAATTTAAACTGACAGCCTGTCAAGCAATAATCCTGATTTCCTAGCCTCCAAGTCTGTCTTGACCTTACGTATAAACCATCCTTTCATTACAGTTGCTTACATGTAAAATACTGAACTTAATGTAATCACTGGCCATTTATATGACTTTTTCATTATATATTCACCCTTACACATTAATTAAATGGTGTTAAATATGATGTGTTAAAGACATTACATTCATTTAGCCGACACTTTTTTCCAAAGCGCCTTACAATCACTATTTATGTCAGAGGTTGCACGTCTCTGGGGCAACTAGGGGTTAAATGTCTTGCTCAGGGACACATTGGTGGATGTCGCAGTGGGAATCGAACCTAGGTCTCTCACACTAAAGGCATGCTCCATAGCCACCCAGACAAGGTTGCTGAAGACAAAGCAGATGACTTGCTCCTATGAGGCTGACTTATTTTAAACAAAGACCCTGATTTATAGATCTGTGTTTTATAGCTGCAAACCTCATTACATCACTATGACCTAATGGCTTCAGAGATGGTTGAAAAGATCAAATTAACCAACCAAAAACAATGTAGGGACTAGGGCTGAATCATTAATCGTTTTCAAATCAAAATTACGATTTTGAAAGAACTAGCTAATCGTGAAGACGTCAATTGAAATGTAGGTTAATTATAGAGCGCATCTGACCCATTTTAAACAGTCATGCAGTTACAAATGAATTCCATTGTCATTGTTGCTATGGCTATGGTCCTTGTGTAACAGATCTGCTCGCAAATGACGAAATGACCATGCACCTCCTGTTATGGTCCCACTCACCAATCAGAGCGGGCACAGGGAGTGTACATTTTACAACAACAAATGAAACTAGAGGAAAATGAGGGATAATGGCACCAGTCGAACTGACAGAGGATGCGGCTGTACCACGGTTTTGTCCAGCGTCAACTCACAGAAGTGTTTCAGGAGTGAAGCATTTAGCCTTCATATGGTTAACATGTTGTTAATTTGTCATTTTGTGTGCTTCAACTACGCATAACAGCTCTCTGTGAGCATGTTAGCTCAGCTCTGTGCGGGCTACATATTTCACATTTCAGAATTTCAGAATAAGAGCGTTTTGCCCGTCTGATTTTCCTGAGTTTTCTGATTTTGATTATTTGTTCAGTTGTCCTTGATTTTTGTGCATCCACTATGGTTAAGTAGGCTATGTAGTTAAATTTGGTCTTTTTTGGTCTGTTTTAACTGTGTTTATTGTTGATGTACGATCAAGACTCTGCAACGGGTGTTTTATTTTGAAAATCAACCAGATTCTCTATGCCGTTCTGTGTCTGACTTCCTGTCTGGTTCATCTGCTCTATGCTGCTTGACGCAGCTTCAGCCAAGAAAACACTGGCAGTGAATATAAACTTTAGCAAAACTTCAGTTTAAAAAAATCGCAATAACTGGCAGAAAAATCGCAATTAAATTTTTTCCCCAAATCGTTGAGCCCTAGTAGGGACTCACCCCACGGTGATAATTAGAAAAGGACAGAAATGTGAAAAGAAGACAGCAGCCTCAATTAGATCAATAGTAGCTACAGTATTTAACACTTTATGAGATAGACTTAATTATTTATGGAAATCTACATTTACAGTAAGTATCAAACAAATTTTAAAGTTGTTTTTAATATGAAGGGAGATCAGCTTTTCACCTGGCTTTGGTTTTGGAGTATCAAGGAAGAACACCCACACACTTAAATCAATACAGCTTTCACATTAAGTGGTTAAGCTGTTATTTTCTAAGATCTCATCAGGGCATTCTGTCCCTTTGGTGTGACTGGGGATACTAGTTTTGTGTTCATTATATGACAGCGGTTTCCAGCAGATTCCCCCAAACAACACATAATCAAGCTTTCTCACTTTATTACACCCCCCACCCATTCTCGTCTCTTCTCACTTGCGCTCATCATCTAGCATCTCAAACAGGGCGTGCAGGAGTCGGTCATCATACAGCTTGGTGCTGTAGAAGCTGTCAGTGTAGTCACTGTAGACACTGTCCAGATTCCAGGTTCAGACTTGTGATGGTCTTTTCTGGTCCTGAGTTTGGAATAGAACAAAAACAACCACATTGATTTCTGTCCTTGGGTATCATGTTCTACCTACAGTACGTCAGATAGTGAGGCTAACCATAGAGAAAAGAAAATGCTTTGTGCTCCTCTCCCTGGTGATATTTATTCAGTCTACCAATAAATGCAGTCTCAATAAATGTCATGGAAATGAAAGAAGCGGTTTCTTCATTTTTTAATCAATGTATATTACCACACGATCAATCCTGACTCCAGCAGAAAGAAGTCTCCATAGTAGAAGTGGTTCCATTGATGGCAGGCAAGTAAAGTTATAGAACCCATCTCATCTGCAAATTGAGACTTATTATTTTGTATTAAGCACTGTAGTTTTAGCACTGCAGAAACCAGATGATGTTTGCTGCTTGTTCCATCGCTGTGAAGTATTGCATGTGTGCATCATGTTTTATCAAGGGACTAGAATATTGTTTGTCCATGTCTGCTTGCCTATGTTGGTAATATTGAATTGCCTATTAAACACCGAGCAAGACAAACAGAACAAGGATGAGAGTGTTTACAGTGGGAACTGTCTAGTGAATAGCCTTCCTTATACAATGCACACTAACGACAATTTATCAAAAGTTAAATACAGTTAAACGTTTACACAGTATTTTACTAGTATAGTGTAGAGATAGAGAGTTACAGATTAGTTTGCGTTCCACATGTCATAACTAAACAAACTGTTACTATAGACAGTTAATTAAAAAGGAGTTAATCATTGTACTGTAGAACTTCACCAACAAGTTCACACACATTCAATCAAACATGCACCAGTGAACACAAAGGAGTTTATGAGCTGGGCAAAAACGGCTTAACCAAATGACATTAACATAAACTGTTGCTCAGGTATTTATTTAGAAGAATGCCACTTAGAAGTGCTTTTCTGTTCCTACCGAGATTTCACAGTGATCATTTGTTTATGTGAGTTTATGTGAGAAAGTCCGAGATTGTAAACAAAGACAAAAGTAAAGTGTAAAGTGTAAACAAAGACAAAAGAAATGTATTTGATGTTGAAACAAAACAGTCTTGCAATGTTTGGAAACTTAGGCCTTGTTCGCACTACACAATTTAAAGCCTGATTTGCAAGTTGCCACGCTTGCCGACATTTAAAAGGTGCTCTGGGGCAAATCAGTGAGTGATTGCTGCTCACCAGTCGACACTCGCCAATCAACACTCACCAATGTTAGTGTGAACTACTCAGTGATGCAACAAAGAGGCTCGTCTACGCATTGCGAAGCCAGACAGATTTCTAGCAAGCTAAATATCTAGAGCTGACAGCGATTCCACATCTAGCCAAGCAGACAGCTAGCAGGCAACTACTTTTTCATAACAAAACATTTTTTACTAACCTCCAATTCTGCATTTTTGACAAAACATGGTTTGGAGACCAGATTCATTGGGTGACAGAATCGTTGTCAGACCATGTAGTGTGTGACTCCTTTTTGCTGATCAGACATGTAGTGTGAACACAACAATGACTTCAAGACTCCTGATTACACAACAGCAAGTCATGTAGTCTGAAAAGCACAGTGATCTGCTGGTGTTGAAAGTTGGGTTGTCTGTGCTAAGTATTGAATGTATGGAAAGACAATAAGGTCTACCTTTGTCTACATTAAATATACTCTCATATTAAACAAATAATGTGAAAACACAAGGAGACACATACACTGTCATTCTTGATTTGACAATTGAAAAAGGGTGCATTACTGTTATTTAACATGGCATAAACATGGCTATACTCAGCAAAATAATGTATGTGAAAAAAATAGGTAAATAAATAATAATACTGTTCACCTATCTCTCCATCTCCAAATGCCTTCTTCTTTGCTTTATTTTCAGTATTCTCTTTCATTTTGTTCTAGTCTTACGTAACTTTGACAGACCAAAGCTATGTTAATATATGGCCGTAATTTGGAAAGGAAGGGCTGTGTTGTATCTTTGTGTGTTTGTCTCCACGTTTGTGTTAACCAGGATTGCATCTCATTTAGTTTATTTATAATCCAAACCACTATTTTCAGGCTGCTCAGGGTTTCCTATTTGCAGCACACAAGCCATAACTCACTAACACGTATACTTGCGTATGCGTGCGTGCGTCCGCGCACACACACACACACAATGAATAGTAGATAGACATACTGGAACAAGGAGGAGAGAGTGCGACAGAGTGATGGAGAGGGCGAAATTGGAGACTAAAAGAGAGATGATTTCATTTTGCCAACTGAGGCCTTAAATAATTTAACGAGGGAGAGATCTGTCAGAGTATTGCTGTTTGTGTGTTGAATATTTATAATGCATATAAAACTGTTATGGCCCAGCTGTTAGCAGTCATATGTCTCAGGTCTGTGCAGTTTTTAAAGGAGATTATAGAGCTGCTTCTGGTCGTCACTAGTGGTTCAATAGTAACATGACCAGGGTTTAGAGGTTTTATTTATAAAAGCATTGCAAATATTGTAAGTGTTTTTCACCGTTACCCTGGACCTGAATAGCTTATTTCCAACTGTTTAGTGATGTGGCTCTTTGATTTGTCTGTCTTTGAAGCTGTTTTCCTGAATTCCTCTTTGCCTGGACCAGAGATATTTTAATCCTGGGCTCATATTTATCAAACATCTCAGAATCACTCCTAGGATTCTCACTGAAAGTTTGAGTAGAACTAAAAATACTCAAAACTTGGAGCAGAGCATGTGAGGTGGTTGTAAAGTTTTCTACACCACTTTGAGCAAAGGTTACAAGTTCTCCTTTTACAACACTTTAACACCCTAAAATTAAATTCAAAATAATTATGTTCTTATTATACACTAGATATACCCAATTCAAAACGTTATTCATAGTAATTTTTTAGATAATCTGATGTAGAAAAATTTAAATAAATGACAAAGAATATGTGGTTATATTAAGCCACTTACAGATAGGTAGAGACTGAAACTATTTTTTATCAAAACTTCCTGTCAGCACAAAATGGGTGTCATAAAACGCTTGCCAAGTGGCTAGTCTGACATACCCTCAGAAACACCGGTGGAAAAACACCGAGCTGTAGCACACACCTCTCATCTCCCTTCCAAACACTAGCTACCCTACAGGCAGTCAGTGAACACACAGTTGTTAATGTGATGTAGAGACAGAGCTCAGTTATTTAAAACATTTGAAAGATACATTTGTTACAGATTAATAACTCACCACTCTGAAATTCTTGCTCCAGTCCATGTGTCCAAGCTGGTAAGGGGATATACAGCTGAACCGAAGCTGTGTTTACCGGCTTCTCACTGACCTGCCATTCTTTGCTTCTGATTGGCTAGTAGTCCTAAACTAGGAACTGTGCATGTGCAACTCCCAACAAAATCATATAGAGGCAAGATGTATCACTCCATAGCTAAAAGGAAACCTTCAACGCACAGGGTGAAAAGGGGAGCTGCAGCAATGTGCAGTATGACAAAAATATGGTGTTTTTTGAATATGTAAACCTGTTCTGGTACAACCACTAAATAAGATGAACCTGAAAATGACCACCTCTTTAAATCTCAGAATAATAGGGGGGTTAAGTAAACTGTTGCCTTGTTTACAACCTGTTTGATTAAATGACTGATCAAGGTTCTTGACCTGTCTGACTTTGTTTTGGTGATGTTGCTGTTTTCCAAGATCTTAGCAGTTACTGCTGTAAATTCAGTGTTACAATAACAAAACAAAAATAGAAACAATGGGGAAACCTATGAAAATCAAATACTTGTTGCGATCAACAGGAATTATCTTTAAAGCAAAACCTAACCCTAGTGGTTTCACACAAAAAATATCCCTCACTCAAAAGTCTACAACCTGGTGTTTGTTAGATTGTTAGAAGATAGAGAAACAAGAACAAAAACACACATGCCCTGTGGCAGGTAACGGTAAACCCAAGTGTTCAGATTCAGGCATACAATACCCATATTGTTTCAGGGGGAAAAGTAATTGACATGGTCAGCCCATTCTGGTAATCTGTTTTCCTTTCATCTCTTTCTGTTTTTCTTGTTCTCTTTCTTGCACACACATGCACATACAGAGGGAGTGGATCAGGTATCCCCCCCTTTGGCCATCATCTCATGTGACTTTCATCAACAGAGATTTCTCAGTATCCTCTGTCTCTCTTTGCTTTCTCCCTCCACTCTCTTTTTCCTGTCCTCCGGCACTCCCACTCTCCCTGCTGCCTCTCTCCTGACTTGTGGTTGACTTTTCACACTCATTAAAGTGACAGACAAGACAAGCAGAGGGGGGAGGGTGAGGGGCAGAAATGGATCCCAGCTAAATGCAAACCATACCTAGGCTTCATCAACTACAGCTATAAGTAACAGGGGAGATGGCTACTGTGTGTAATTTTAATATGCATGGGAGTGACAGAGAAGAGGAGAGTGACCTTTCTACCAGCTTCCATTCCCCACTCCTTCATTCCACTCTGATTGAGAAAGGGGAGCGAAAGAATGAAAGAGTGAGAGTTACTTTTCAACTAGAAGGTCATATCTCTATTTTATAGCCCTTTGTCTCTCATCCAAAAACAGCACTGTTAATAGCTGCCCATAGGCCACTTTATAATGATTGGGCCTTATCTCTAGACACACAGACAATCATGCACAGACAGCAAACAGTGTCTTTATGGTGGCAAGCAGGAAAATTTAGTTTTAATGGAGAAAGAACTATACGGCTGTTTGTTCTTATACTTACAAAATGAGGCCATGGCTGCTATTTATCCCATTTAGAGCTCTGATACATGTTATCATGCATTCTGCTTCACTATGCTAGCCTCCCATATTTATTGCCTGTGTATTATAAAATGCTGCCTGTGTTTTGTTCAATAGCCTTTGTGAAACGCTTTGTAAAAATCTTTGTGAAAGATTCTATTGAAAAGATATGAAGTACATACTTTCCACAGACAAAATGAAAATGACAAAGAGCACTTTATAAGGCTGTATTGTGGCTCTCTACCTGGTCATGAGTTCCTCAGCAATTTGTCATAGTGTACATTATTTCCTGTCTTGCAATAAGAACTTTGTGCCAGTTTATTCTGTTTACTGATGTGGAATGTTACCTTGTGAAAAGCTGTTAATAGCAGTAGTAGAGTTAACTTGGGATCTTGAAAGAATTAGCTTTTTGCCTCCATTCTGTGTAGTTTGGTTACATTTTTATTTTAAGTAAAGTTTGGTCAGAGGCTTTACTATTGGATAATGCGATGCTCTCTTTATCTCTGTTGGGGGGTTTCCTTTTCACTTGCCCTCCTCCAAAGGGAGGTCAGATATCACCTCTTTGTTGTGCCTCTAGAGCTGCTAGGGTTTAATACCTTGCTGAAGGACATTGAAGCAGAGTGGAGGATTTCACATGCACACACGTATACACAGGTGCAAATTGCATATCTGTACAGTAAGTGCCCATATAGAATATATATTACTAAATACTGTATGTGCATGTGGGATTGACTTAGCAAGCCAATGTGTGCTAAACTGTCTAAATTATTTCCTTCAATTTTTCTCTACTTTCAATTGCGTTGGTAGTAATACAGAATGCAAGAGTTGAATGTGCACAGATTGCGCTATTTTCCTTGCTGTTTAGATGTTTAATTAGCATTAATTACCTAATGAAACTAAAATGGAGGACAATCAAGTAGGGTTGCAGGGATATCAGGTTTCATGATATACCACAATATGAAATTTGATGGTTATCACACCGTAAACATGTGATAATTACCTAAGTAGTTTTTCCTGTCACCTTCCTGTCACCTTTCAGTCGCCAGAAAGAAGTATGCTTGAAGCACAAAGCGTTTGTGTGGTTGCTGCCACTGTTGATTCATTAAAGTTTATATTATATGTCATATTTGTATAGAAAGGGAAAAATACAGCATCTTACAAGGGATGCACCAAATGTTCAGCCACTGAAATTAATCAGACAAAAATAGCATAAAAGCACTTTTGGTGTTCGGCTACGTCAAAAGATTGAATAAATTTTACCGAACAATTAGGTTGACATGTTGGCATTGTAGATGCATTTTAAAGTGTCTGAGAAAGACACAAAAATCGCTGTTTGCAGACACTGTTCTGCTGAATTGTCTCCTAGCACATCCACTCCATCTGTGGCTGACTTTTTAGAAAAAGGCAACAAATGGTCTGACCCGCTTTCAGTGTTTCTGTCACTCGCTTCTGAGAGGGCGATTAAGCTAACTGCACCTAAATTTGGAGTGCACATGTATTCAAGCCTTTATGGTAACTGAAACAGACCAGTGTCAGCTTGACAGGCAGGAGAGCGACTTTACCCTGTCATTATCTCTCTTTACAAAGACAAGTGTTGCAGTATTAGAGTCCTACCTAAAGAGAGGCTATGAAGGCTTCATGTTACGTGATACAAGAACCACATACAACATTATTTATCAAATTGGCTCAGACTTGATTAATTTAGCATGAGGATACACAAAATAAGGTGTCTAGGCAGTATGGAAAAAAGATTAATTCAATTATATTCACAAAGTATAAAACGTATTACATGTGTACATTAAAGGTAATGGACACGTGTAATTTACATTTAATTTACTTACACTCTTGGGCCTTGGACCCACGATAGTCTCCAAATCCTGTGGGAAACACTGATTAAAAAGCACATTTTGACTATTTGATTTATGCAATAGTAAAAAAAAAAGGCAAAATAAATGGAAAAATGTGAATTTAGTTCTTCTGTGTTCGATATTAAATATTTTTTCATTATATTCGGTTTTAGCTTCGGCCAAAAATTTTTATTTTGATGCTTCTCTACATCTTACACTATGTTACTGAATGATCAGTAACATAATATTAGATGGGATTGGTAGTGTTATTCTCTGGCACAAATCATTGTCACATCCACTACTTAATTTTTGAACAATACACATTATTTCTGTCTACAAGGAAGAAAGAAGAAAAAACTTATGGCTAGCCCTCAGCTCCGATCCTCTGCTTTTTGTAGGAGAAAGACTCAAATACATACATACACCTCTGTGAGCGTAGTGCAGGTACGTGAAAGGGCAGGGACTGCGTGTGGGAGAAGACAGGACCTCATTTATAATGCTGGGGGGTGGGGGGTGGATGGGGTTCTACAGTTGCCATAGAGACCTTTGTGGCTGAAGCGGGTGCTGCTTTGTGTCTCCTATTCATGCCTGGGTGGGAGGCAGTGACGCACACTCACAACACATGCACAACATAGTGGAATCCTACACCTTATGCATTTTGATAGAAACACCCAGATCAAGCAAAAGGAGTACCAGCTGAAGCTCTCAACTCGTCTGTTTTGGATCTGTTGAACTGTGTGGTCCATGCACATATCAAGGTAATGAGCAAAATAGCTGGTATAACAAATCCTGTCCATTGCTTTGAATGTTGCTGAAGTCACATTAAGGATATATGGTGATCCCAGCTGTACAATTATCCGGCATCCGCATTTTTACACTGTTCTTAGCGGAGTAATATTTTAACATTCCACATTTTTTGGTATTTTTTGACAGGAAAATACTGCTTGTCTCCAAATTCACTTCTCTAAGTGGATAATGTTAAAGACGTTGTCACAGCATTTAGGCTATTAGCAGCTGTGTGGCCCAGATAGGACACACCTTTCTGTCTAGTTATAACATATTCCATAATTCGCACCTCTCCAAGTGTTACAGTTTGTCTCTGCATGCCAAGAGTTAGTACTTCTATATATTTCTTTTGTCATTGCAGATACATTTATATTATGTCAGTACCTTGAAACAAGGACTCACTCCGCAGAGTCCCACTTACTCACGATGTTCTTAAAATATTTCCTTTACATCTGTAGATTTTATGTTTGTGTCAGGTTGAATTTACTGCACTTCATGATTTTCATGACTTTGGTAAGTGAGTATGCTTTTACTCAGTCAAATGTTATTGAGCTGGCAGATGTTGGCTGTGCTAAAAAGACACGTCCACAAAATAAGTTCTTCTCAAAAACATTACAGTGGCTTTCTGATGGTAAGTTGCTAATCATTTTTTAAGATGTCTTAATTGTAGTAATTATGACAGTGTTGAACGTTTTGAAACAAATGCTGCTGACTTCTCTAGCAATGTGTAACAGCATCTGTTTCTATCTGAAGTGACTGCTGTTACAGTGGTGTTCAGTACAGTAGTACATACACTACAATACAAATAGAGGGGTGTAGGTCAAATTCCATAAACAAAAGTTTTTGTATCTAATAAAAAGCTCTCTAGAGGAGCTTTAGAGCATCCATAATTATAGAGAAGCAGAGTTCATAAACTACTGAATGAGGCATCCCCTGTTCCTACATTAGTTCAATTGTGCTCTTTACTGTCTTTTTGTTTCAGCTGATGGCAATGCACACCTGCATGTAAAAAGTCAGTTAAACTCATTATCTGGTAGAAATACCAGTACTATCCCCCCAAAACAAACTAGTACCTTGGGTAAGGGATGTGAGTGAATAAAAGTTTGACAAAAGGATATGCATAATTTAACAAATTTTACCCCGATACAGAAGGGGCTTAACAGGTTTCCAATCTGTTTGGCATTCAGGCATTACTATGCTACCTTTAAAGGCATTTAAGATACTTTACTGAGGCATTATATATCATCAATTAGCATAATGCTACTTTAGGTGCAGGGATTTGCATTTTTATACCTGAGGATTTAAACAGTTGCAGCTCTGGCAAATAAGGTGGCAAAGCAGTCTGCTGTGTGGAGCAGAGAAGGGCTTTGAAGCAAGGCACCTCACTGTAAAACAGAGCTGTAATTTAGAATTACGGGTCCAGAGGGTTTAATAGACCCTGCTCAAATTCCCAGCATCACCACGCTTTGCACATCATAGGGGTGGCTGAACCTGTTACTTTGTTGTTCACACGTACTGTATGAGATTTATCTTGTCACAGGTTGAGCAAGGAAAATCTAGAGAGGAGTTGCTGGAAAGAAGAAATGAGTGAATGGAGAGAAGATTAAGAGAGGAGTGGGAAGTGGGATTGTGGCTAGTGGTGTATTGGTAGGTTTTACTTACAGCATATGAGCAGTGTAGTAGTGCCTTTTCATATGCCATGTGCTAATACCTCACAGATAAAGGAATCTCCTACTGTGAGATCAATGAACTAGTACTACTACTACATATGTATATGTTGGGGGCTTGCTTTTGGCACTTAAGTGAGTGTGTGTGTGTGTGTGTGTGTGTGTGTGTGTGTGTGTGTGTGTGTGTGTGAGCAAGAGAAAGGAAGAGAGAAGTGGGATCAAGCAAGAACATAAATGTGTGTTCGAGAGGAAGACGGGGAAAGAGGGAAAGAAAGAATGTGCATATTTATGAGTAAGTGGTTGCTGTAAGCATGCAGGAAAAAGGGGTGAGGGAGAGAGGGAGATGAATTGCATTGTGCTCTGTAGTGTTGGGGAGGAGAGGGGATTGAGGTTGGAGACTAGAGATAGCGACTGTGGGATCAACTCATTCAGAGCTTCAAATGGCTTTGAGAAAACCAATCAAACCAGCATACACTCTCTCTACGTCTTGCTCACACATCTCTCTCCCCCTCTGGCGCTCGCACACACATGCACTCAGTCATACATGCACAATGTCTTCTTTGGGGTGGAGTTCACTGCGCTTATTGATCTTCTTCCATGTGGTTGTGATTAACTTGCAATGCAACACACATACTCATGCATGCACATGCATACACACATTGATTTCTGGTTTGAAATGTCATCTGTCTGGCTCTAACCTGTATGAGTGATATGGAACTGTCTGTAAGCCACTTCAATACCTAATGAATAAGCACACACACCAACAGGGTTAGGTTATGAGTGACGGTATCACATCTCTCCCACAATCTGCCATCCATGCACCTTTAAGCAAGCAGCTTCTAACAGTGTTTTGTGTGTGTCCTGACTGTAACCACACATAACACCATTTAGGGCAACACAGAATATAAACCAAAAGAGTAAAGAAACCAAAAACACTTGAGAAGCTCAATTCAGATTCTTTTTTTCTTAACAAAATTGTCAAACCCATTAATCGAATATCAAAATAGTTGGCCATTGATTTAATAGTTGACATCTAATTGATTAATTTTTGCAGCTCTACAGTAGTCATGAAATTATTTGTGCTGGCTGTATGATGTTTCACTGTGTTACAGTAATCTGCAGGGTTCGACATAAGCAATGGCCCGGGGCCAGTAAAAATGTATGAGTTACATGTTACATTGGACACTGAATGTAGTCTGTAGTTTGTATGATTCTTCCCCTCACATCTAGTTTGCTGGTTAAGTATATTTACTACATTACCACTACAGTATATTTAGATACAAATGCCTAAAATGTAATTACCTACAACTTATCTTGTATTATAAAATAGTATACAAACAGTATATGTCATAATTTCTTCAGCGACTTCTGTTACCAGCTATCCTTTAAAAAACACAAAAATACACTTTTGTTTTATTTTTTGTGCATCTACTTTTTTAAGGTTGTTTCACTTTTCAAACATTTCTTCGTCAAAACACACGGTAAAACAACTCCTCTGGGAACAACAAACACATTTCATGAAGGAATTCCACAAATATCTTCGTTAGACAGATTTACAGTTTGTAACCCACTTTCAGGTGGAGTGCTTTAACTACTCCAGTTGACATCCCTCCCGCACCACACAGCGGATAGGATTAAAGGGGTTTTTGCTCACACATTTAGAACGCTTTCAACCAGTCGTTCTGCCTCACGCCTTTTCTCACCTGTCAGTCACATTTATGTTAGTGATCACACTTCATTTTAACTGTCGCATAGCTTTCTTCCCACCCTAAGCTGTTTCCATGACCTGCGGCTGACAATGCTTCACTTCTCACAAGACAAGTGGGCTGCAGTCCCAAAGCAACTTATTATTCATTTTGAAATACTGTTCTGGGACTGTTGGGTGACTGAAAAGGGTTACTATCGTACATTAAAAAATGATATTTATGGTTTAACAGCTATAATAATAATAATAATATCCCACCCTTCTCCCACTAATACCGATTTGAAGGGAAAGATAACATTTTTGTTTTGTTTTTGAAATCTCTGAAGTAAAGAAATGCACTTTAACATCAGTTCCAAACTTTCATACCACGAAGTTCCCCAGAGCTCTCTGTCTTACTCCCTCTCTAGCTCCGTCTTACATACTCTTTGTCTATCTCTTCAGGAGCTTCAGTTTGAACGCCTGACCAGGGAACTTGAGGCTGAGCGTCAGATTGTCGCCACCCAGCTCGAGAGATGCAAGCTGGGATCAGAGGCAGGCAGCATGAGCAGCATCAGGTAACATGCAGGCACTAAGTATGTGTGGTGGTGGGTGTGGGGGTTGACACATAATACACAATGTCCCCATCTTTTGTGTGTGATGGTTGGGATTTTTTGTGTTGAAAGGATATTGTGGATGTGTGTGTGTACGCGCACACACACACACACACACACACACACACACACACACTCTATGGCGTACACACCTTGGGTGAGTGTTACTGAAAAAGAACACTGTTACCCCCTGCCACTGGGTGCATTTATCAGCTGGATGGATTGGGACACTGAGGTTGCAGGAAAAATCACACACACAGATAAACAGGCTCACACACAAGTGCACACAGACATTGATGGTGTTACAGGAGGTGAAATAACACTGAGCTTGTGGGGAGCTTTACCACATAATATGCAGACAGACTGATGAAATAACGATGTGATAACATGCATCACAAACATGCACACATACCAAACTCACGCAAACAGCATGCTAGTTGCTGAGGGCTTAAGATAACAGACACATCAACAAAACCCTTGGCAACTTTGCCGAGGGTGTGACAGCACACACCTTCACCCACATACATGGTCACAAAAAGTCCTCTTAGGCTACGTTTAGACTGCAGGTCAAAGTGACCCAAATGTGATATATTTTTTTTTTTTTGTGATTTGAATCTGATCTTTTTATGATAGTGTGAACAGGCCAAGTCACTTGGAATCTGATCTTTTCCAGTTCGGATTTGGGTCACTTTCATATGTGGTCCAATTCTTATACAGATCGGATCTTTTTAAATGATCGGAATTGAGGCGACTTTGACGTCACTAAAGAGCAACTGTTGTCACAGTTCTGCTGTAGACGGAGCTGCGGTGAACAAAAAGGCTCCACAAAAGCCATTATTAAACACGTGGCTCTCTTTTTTCTCTACCTCGCGATCATCTACTTACAAATTCCTTTTCTTCCACCTGAAATCCACTGAACCGCAAGCTCTCTTCTGAGTTACATGCATGCTACTTGTCTGTGCAGACACATTTGCGGGAGAGAGAGAGAGAGAGAGAGAGAGAGAGAGAGAGAGAGAGAGACTGTAATGAAAAGAAGCGAATTCAGAATCAGTGTTATTGTCAGGTATGTGTACACATAATAGGAATTTGCCTCTGGATTGTACACTACTCACGATGTGCTTACTTATACAATAATACAATAATAAAATCAGACACAGGCTACATTATAGAGAACGCATATATACACACACTATAAACAAAGAGCAAAATACATTTATAAAAAAAAAATTGTGAACACTTGTCATAATTCGAGAGAAATGCGACCCGTGAGAAGACAATGAAATACAGAAGTCTCCCGTGAAAATCCGGAGGGTTAGCAAGTGTCAGCTAACCGGAGCTATCCTCTGTAGCTCTGTTTACTTCTGTGTGTGACATCGCTTTATTCTTCTGCGCATGCAGGTCACTTTTAGGCCGTAGAGAGTACACAATGGAGTCTGATATGGGCCACATTTAAAAAAACAATGTGAACTGTCAAACAAAAAAATCAGAAATGAGCATTATGCCTGCAGTCTGAATGTAGCCTTAAACAATTTTCTTTGCAAGAGAGGATTGGTCAAACCTTGGTATTACACTTCCTGGAACCCCTTTGTCACATTGCAGCATTAATTAGCATATTGGCCACAGCCCTGAAATCCTTTATTATGTTGCCCATTTACAAGTCAGACCTTTTTGGTGCTAAAATTATTTTCTGACGAGGAAAAGAGAGCTCTTAACAGAAAGATGGGGTAAAGATGAAGGGAGATGTATGCGACTAACATGCAAATTTTTAATTTTATGCTAACAATTCAAATCATCAGCTAAATGTTTGCTTCACAGTAACAAAAAACCTGAGTAAAAGTAAAGTTTAGTGGAAAGATGGGCTATAACAGATGACACCATCTGGTAAAAGTTTCCAGGGTTCCTTCCTGGATTTGTGTTAAGGTCTTTTGTTGGATTGCATTTATAATGCAGTGTGTTGTGTGAATAATTCTTATGCAGATCCCCATCATGATGTCAGGCTGTGCTTATACTTGGCAATAACTCAAAACTGTTCAAAAATATTGCCACAAACCTACAAATAATTTTGCAGAAATAAACATATGACACTTCTATCACCCTAATCATACATTGTGTTACATCTCACTGTTTTCCATACATTGATTTATTTTTGGCGGCCTGCCATAATATCGATGCTGATGTTGGTTTTCATGTTGGTTTTCGTTACCTGCAGCGCAGACATTTGTTCACCCCCTCCTTTCGCTTGCTCCCCCTGTGTCTCACAAACATAATAGCCGCTTTCATAAAGAGATTCCATAATAAACGCGGAAAAAATATCTGCCAATATGCTGCATTCGCTCATTTATACAAAACCAATGTTTGCGGCGATCCCACAACCGTATGTGCTTTCAAATTGCAATCCCGCTTTCCAGAATCAGCAGTGTAGAAAAACACCATTTCGTGTAATACAACACTGGCATGCCGGCTGTGATTTTTCACGTTCTGTCTCTGTTACTGCCAATGTTCCTGAGACGGATCAAGTCCGACCACCCTTTCTGGTTCTGTACCTTTCATAGAGCGCAGCTAGCCAGTATATTGAGCAATAATCCTGGAAAATAATCAGTGTGAAAGTGACTATTTACTTTTTTTATTTATTTATTTTTTTTATTGAAGTTTTGCTCAAGTTCAGTATTCTCTGCCAGTCTATTTTTGACTGAAGCCACGTCAAGGAGAGAAGATGAACCTTTGCACATTCCCGGTCGTATATCAACAATAAACACAGTTAAAGCAGACAAAAAAAGAAACGATGTACAAAGAAACTACGTGCCTACTTAACCATAGTAGATGCACAAAAATCGAGGACAACTGAACAAATAAGCAAAATCTGAACAAGTCAGCAAAATCAGACAGGCAAAACACTCTTATTCTGAAGTGCTCCATGCGGATATGTAACAGCCTGCAGAAAACCGAACAGGCTCACAGAGAGCTGTTATACAAAGTTGAAGCACGCAATATGACAAATTAACAACATGTCAATGTAGGGCAGCAATGCTCTGCAGCTGAAACACTTCCGTGTGAGTTGACACTGGACAAAACCGGCAGCCTATGTCAGTTCGGCTGGCGTCATTAACCCACATTTTCCTCTAGTTTTGTTTGTTGTTTTAAAATGTACACACCCTGGGCGCACTCTTGATTGGTGAGTATGACCGTAACAGGGGGCGCATGGCGCTTGTGATTGGCGAGCAGATCTGTCACACAAGGATAACGGCATTAATCTGTAACTGCATGACTGTTGCGCCAGATGCGGTGTATAATTAACCTACATTTTAATCGCCATCTTAATGATTAGCTAATCATGTTCTTTAAAATTGTAATTTTGATTTTAAAACGATTAATCATTCAGCCCTACTATTTACATCACATCCATTGTTGAATAACCATTCCCTTTCTTGCACGATCTGATTTAAAACATGATCGTATGCTGAATCAATGCACAGTTAAATGGTTAGTTAAAAGAGCTTTACCTTCCATTTTATATTATGTTGCTATATTAGAGGTGTAATGTTACATGTATTTGTCCCCAAAACCCAGATATATAGTGTGAATTTTGAGTATTATTGATATTATTACTGTTATTATTATCATTAACATTACTATAAATATCTACCATTTTTCATTGAGTCTATAGCAACATTATCCTTACTGTCTGTACCTCTATGTGTATACTGTGTAGGTTGCCTCCCTCTGCTCTCTCTCTCTTGCTCGCTCTCTCTTTCTCTCTGTTGCTCTCTCTCTCTCTCTCCCCCCCAACCGGTCGAGGCAGATGGCCGCCCACCCTGAGCCATGGTTCTGGTCGAGGTTTCTGCCTCTTAAAAGGAAGTTTTTCCTTGCCTGTGTCGCCTAGTGCTTGCTCTTGGTGGGAATTGTTGGGCT
>JAPMOB010209266.1:0-10775 GCA_029875015.1 Lepomis gibbosus
TGTGTGTGTGTGTGTGTGTGTGTGTGTGTGTGTGTGTGTGTGTGTGTGTGTGTGTGTGAGCATGTCAGAATATACATATTTGACTGAAACTAGAGAACAGACAAGGTGGTTTTCCAGCTAAGCACAAGTCTCATCTGCAGGTAATTACAACACACACACCAGGAAGTGCACGACACAGTTGAAGACAGGTCTGTTCAGTGATGATAGATGTTATACAGGCAGGGAGGCCCTTCCTCTACTCAGGGTCATCTGTCTATTCACTGTCATGAGACGATGGCCCAACATGCTCGCCGCACGCACACGCGCGTGCAGATAATAGGACTTTGTGATAGGGACCAATTGGAAGATTACACAAATGGATGCAGTCCTAATTTAAATTTTAAAAAAGATGTGGTGTCACACCAGCTAGTGGCTAAAACTGGTACTACGTGACCATGTCAGTGTGAAGCTAATTAGAACTGATCACAAGGTTTAAAGATGAATTCAATATTTTCACACACAGATTTCTCTCTACAGTATTTTCAAAGTAATTACAAAAAGAAAGACAAAGTAAACAGGGGAGGACTGTGAAAAATTACCCCCTCTTTCCATTGTGCTTGTATTTTTGTGGGCTCCTTCTGTCCTCACAAAACTTTTTATCTTCCATTCTCCTCTCTTCATTTCTTTTCATCACATTTTCGTTTTCTCTTGTTCGCCTCCTCTCCTTTTCTGTTTTCTCCTCGCCTCTCAATATGTAGTTCTTTCTCTATTGTCTTTCTGTCTCTTACACTCTCCTCTCCTCTCAGAAGCCATTCTCAACAACACCATTAGAAGTGATCCATTTCACCAACCTGAAAAAGCCAATTATCTACCTTTTTATGGCTTTCATTATTTTACCACGCACACAGTGTTTTATTATTGGGCCGCTGGCTCCCTGCACTGACACAGACCTGCACACACACACACACACACACAGGTTTGCGCAACCATACAAGCAATAAACAACACACACACATACACACACACACACAGCAAACAACAAAGAGACACATATTCCTATACGCACACTCAGATATGTGGGTTTACATAATGTTCAGTTAGTGTGTGAAGTGACGAATAATGACTGCTAGTCAAATAAATTGTGTGTGATTGAAGTGCATTATCTTTAGCAGCAGTGAAGAGGGGTAGGCTGCACCCTTGTCAATCACCAATATAAAGCATGCATTGTCTCATGAATAATAACAGTAAAGGACACTTTAATACAGAGACACGCCAAGAATGGCAGTCAGTCCCCTCTGCCAACTTTTCCCTCATTAAATTTTTACTGACAACAAAGATTATATTTATGGAGACAAGCCAATACATGTGTGTGTATGGCCGTGTACATGTGTGCAGCACAGACATCTTTGTGTCAGGTGTGCACTTGTATGAATGCGCAAGTGAAACATAACAGTACACCACAGCTATTGGAGAATGATCACCCCCATTTGTCACTCCTCCTTTCCATCTGACAGACACAGTGCGCTCATCTGCATTCAGCACCTGAGGCTGCGGATGTTTAATGCTGCCATTAAACTCATCTCTGACATAAAGTGCATCTGTGACTAAAGAGTGAGCACAAGCCAAGCTCTAGGCAGCGAACTCAATGGTGAATTCAAGTCTTCAGACTTAGAAACGGAGAGAATATAAAACAAATGTGGCAGGTGTAACTTTCTGATTAACCTAATTGTCCTTGATGCTTTCCCATATGTACTCTATATGATACTCTGAATCTGCGCTTGTTTGGCAAGAAATGTGGGCCGTCTCACTGGCTTAGTATGCATCACCTTCTGGGACTGTCTATTCGTCCACTGCCGTGGACTCTGTGAGTATCATAACGTTAATCCCATACAAAAAGGCAGAGAACCACCACACTAGCTTTTTTTGTGGGGGAGCAACCTTAGGGAGTTACCAGAACATACTAATTACTATGAAAACTTCTTGTTGCTTGAAGAGATCTATTTAATAGTGGTCCCATGTGTCACATTACATTTTTCTATTTCAGAGAACATTGCCAAGCCACATTGCCCCAAAATGTATCCTGTATTAAAAGCCTTAAAGCGGTATTCCACTAAAGTAGAACATCCTCACTTTTTGGCACAAAAACCATGCAACGAGTTCACAAAGTCCACCACCAAGAGTGATTGCCCCAGGAAATATGAGACACGTTACTCTTTTGAGTTTATATTGTTATGCAACAACATCAAGGAAGCAATGTACGATCCTGAGTGAAACTCCTCCGATGTGTACACGTACCTGGCAAATAAAGCTGATTCTGATTCAAGCACTACAGGATTACTTGGACTGTTATTTAATGATACTAGGGTTTATTCCACTTATTTAAAAGTAACTCTGCCTGCTTGGAATTCTTAATGAGGAGAATTGACTAAAAAAAACCCATGAATGCCAAAGGTGACGATAGATCACAAAAGCAACCACTGGTTGACTGAGGCTCTTTATAAACGCAAATCAACAAATCCATGCTAAAAAATGCAAATTCCCCACCCAAAGGGAATTATTGTTTGGCGCGCACATTAATGTTCATCTATTATATTCATTACTTAAGGACATGATAATTTTACGCTACTTATTCTAACGGCATGATAATAAAGGACCAGCATTTCAATTACCTTGTAATGTGTTGTGTGTTGTGTTTGGGATTAATGAAGGAACCTCAACCTCATTATACTTCACCTGACCCGGCAGTTACGAAAGGCTAAAATAGGCAAAAGCTCAGGTAATACTTCCAAAAGAAATATTACAGTAACACCATGAAAACTGTAATAAGCGTATAATAATGTATTCTAGGCTTAAGCTGATAATATGAATCACAGTTGTGACACAGAGCTCATATTGTTACAAGATGCATTATAAATATAGGTTTTCTGTAATAAACAGTGAAGACAATACATAAGGGTGTTCCTGCACATGCAAATTCCCAGTCAAGGCTATGTTTCCCGTAAGCAGACAAACACAGCGTGCGGCTAATCTTTTATGAGGATGGTCTACAGCAACATCAACAACATGAAAATAAATTAAAATGTTGTCTCTCTTCTTTTCATCTCATTTTATCTGGCTAACGTCAAGCTGCCTAATTTCCTTTTAGAGAGACAAATATATTGTTTACCATGAGTCATAATTGTGATTTGTTGTTTTATGGTAGTGGCATTCCTGTCACTGCCGTGACAATAGCACAGACGAACAAAAGTTTCCATGCAGAGTCACAGCGAGATACAAAATGATTTACATGACCGTGATTGTCTATGTGCATCTTTATTGTGACAAACTCTTTTCTCAGGTCAGATCCGTGTCAAATGTTCAGACTTGATCTCCTTGTTGACAGCTATTTAAAATAAATGTTAAGAAAATGTCTCCTTAGTCATCCTGGATCTTTTAGTCGTGTTTTTTGAGTGATGCACACAGACATCATTTCCTGTAATAATCACCTGAATAAGCTCTGATTCTGATTAAATGAAATGGAAATGTGCCAAGGTACCAGGAATAAGCTTCTGTAATCCAGGATATTAAAAGGCATGTATCGTCCTCATCTTCATTTATTTAAAAACTGAAATATGCTGTACATTTATGTATTGAGGGACATTGGTGAGCAGAATATATAGGTGCAAATGAATTGTTATTATAGGGAAATATTAATCAAAATTATATGAGTTGCCTAAGTAGGTATAGTGCGTGCAGAAGGCTACAATCACGCAAGTGGAATCTTCCTTTGATAGTGTTTTCTACATGTAATTTACCGTACCCTTGCACAAGTTAACGAGATGATCTGTTATTGTATGCAATTTGCATGAAACAATGTTTACCAGTGCTGGGAAAACAGCTAGCCTGGCTCTGTCAAAGTTCAAAATTACACCTACCGACAGCTTCAGATCACTAATTGGCACACTGTATCTTTTGTTTAATCCACTCACAAACAGAAATTTTGGGGTTTTGGTGGCGTTACATGCTACAACTTTATAAATACAAGTTTATCCATCTACCCAGCATGTCTGTGCAGCTACAGGCTGCCTGATATGGTCAGTGAGCATAGGTTTTAGTTTTGGTCTCTGAACTGGCAAAATGGTATCAAACAACAGTGTGATGAAAAGACTCTGGGATGCTGTGCACCGTTCTGCATCCAGCTGCTTTTTGCCAAGAAACAGTTACAGCAACTTAACTTCCCCATAAAAACCACAAATTTTTGTTTTCACATTACTGTTATGAGCCAGGCCAGCTGGCTCCCCCATGTGTCCAGTCTTTATGCTGAGCTAAGAACATCTCTCACCTTGCCACACAGATATGAGATTTATATCAGCCTTTCCATCTAACTCTTGTACACAAAACATAAATTCATACATCTGACAAACATCTGACCAAAAAAGCCAATGTTTCCTGATGATTGCTGTAAAGAGACTTTCTCTGCCAGTCCCTGGATTTTGCTGATACTGATGCTAACTGTTTCAGACAGCTACTAAGCAAAAACAAAAATAAGGGCAGTTATATGAGTATAAAAGTAAAAACAGTAAAAAGTATGCATTTTGGATATCAATAGTGAAACAAATATGTTTGAGAAAACAACAAACAAGTTGGGAAACAGCTCAGTGTGTCACTGCAGAATGCAAATTTCAGCTTTTTGCTGCACATTTTCTTAGTGCCATTCTCTAATCTCAGCATGTTGTTTATCGTGTAAAATCAACATACATTATGCTGTAGTCCACAACGAAACGAGACAAATAAAGAGATGAGTGGCAGACAATGCACGAAGAGCCAAAATCCAAAAAAACACCCATCTTTGTTATTCAAATATCCTCCATAAGCTGTAAATGGCATTGAACTTCAGGAAAACACTTGTGTCAAGTCTTACAATCTGCTAACAAAAGAGTAACAGTGAATACTGCTTAAATAATTCCTTTAATTTCTGTAACAGACCACTTGACAAAAAAAGTAATAGAAAGCAAAGGAATGACTTATTCATTGCAAATCTGTATGTATTTCTCTGCGTTACAAATCAGAACCACAAGTTCCCACTCAAAGCAAGAGAGAAAAAAACAAAAGCCAAGACTAATTAGTCTCCCTGTGTTAAACATTTAATAAACCAAATGGAGTGATGAAAATTAGAAGCTAAACAACAGCAAAGGACTAAAGAAAAATGCACACTACCGTTTTGTTTTTTTACAAATGTTTAGCCAGTTAGGCTGGTCTGAAAATGACATGCTTTTCTTCCGAGTCTTCTGAAGAGCATGATGATTAGCTCATACAAGCAATCTTTGGACATGGACTGTAAGAACAACAAAACTATCTCCTTAAGAAGAATGTGTCAGGAACGAAAAATAGCCAGCACATTTTCTTTGAGAAAGATTGTAAAACAGTCACAAAAACAATGATTAACATAAGCTAAAACAGAGTTGTCACTGTCTGTTGGATTAAGAAATTCGTCATCATTACATAGCACCAAAAACCAAAAAACGAAAGGATGGGGAATATACTCTTGTGTATGCTGTGTGTGAGTCTATGTGTCTGAAAATGATGCTGCGATGCATTTTATCTGGTCCCAGCTCCACTCCAAGGCTCAGCTGGATTCTTTATGCTCGTCTATTTTTATAAATGTGCATGTGCATATGTGAGTGAACGTTTGTAAGTGTGTGACTTACTGTGGGAGGAGGCGCATGTGTGTTATTTTTGCTGACTGTATTAAGTCGGGTGGGATTAGACAACAACTTGGCTGATGCACTTTATGGATCATATTAACATTAAACACATTTCCTTTTCTGTTTATGTGTGTATGTGAGCATGTCTCTGTGGAAGACTATGCAGCCAACTGAGAGTACATCACTATGTGCCAAAAGGTGTCTTTTCGAGTCTTTGGTCCTTATGTGTGTTTTGCTGCTCATTGTGGTCTCATGATCCAACTCACTCAAGATTGACAAGTATGAGTATACTGTTTTTCTTACACTCCCTTCTCTCAGACCCAGCTCATTCTGTTTCCATTGCTCTTCTTACAACTCCCCCCTTCTCAATGTACATGACTGTGAAAGAGACAGTGTACAGCCTGGGGCATATGGAAGGATAATCATGTTTTGTTTTGGCTAGCAAAAAATATACTTTATATGACTTGACACATTGTCAAATGACAGCCTCAACAGCTTGACACGGGCAAGACATAAACCTTGTTCATTCTGGGAAGTCTTATTATGCTAACGCACGAGCATGTGAACGTTACAGCTGCACATTAATCCTCAAATCAGAAGTGGAGGTGCGGGACTTCCATGAGTGTCCACCACATAATGACAAACATGGACAACTCTGAGTGTTTGTGTCACCCCTCCTTGGTCCTTAGTAATCAACAGAGATGAAAAGAAAAAAGGGAAAAGAAACGAAAAAGGGACAGGGGACACTCCACTGCCGTTACCATAGCAACAGGCAAGCTATAGCCCAACTGTCAAAATTTAATTTCCTCTGTGTCTTTTTCTATAGGAGAGACGGGGGAGATGATGATGACTTAACACAAAACAGGCATTAAGATACATCACGCAAACAAATATTCAGTATTCAGTAGCCTCCGCCCCCCCTCCTATCGTGAATATTATCCAGTGTAAGTATTGCAACTGGCAAGAGTGCGTAATACACCAAAGAGGGTATTATGTAACAAAGCACATGAAACTGAATACTCATTTAGCTGATGCCAAAAAAAAGTATTTTTGGCTCATCTACATTTTTCCAATATGTAGCTCTGTATGACTGCATTCATTTGGTGTTTTCAGCACAGCAATGAAATGAAAGCATGAAGGATCAGCAAACCAAGCTGCTGTGTAAAAAGTTCATTGGAGCAACACTACACTACTCACTGCTAAGATATATCTGACCCTAATCAGATTTTTTAAAGGAAATCTTAAAAACCTTATTTTACTATTGCCATTGTAGTGTAAACATCTAAAGCTGCAACGATCAGTCAATTTATCAATCAACTGACAGACAGATAATTGATAATGATTGTTTTAGGACGCAAAAACGCAACACCTTTAATGGCCTTAGCAGGACGGATACAATGCTCGCAACTTGTTATACCTGTAGGGCCAAAATAAGCCGTGTTTCCCACACAGATTCTACTTTGGTGGACCGCCCAGGTATATTAACATTCGCCAAAGTCTATTTGGCAGAGAAACAGAGAGAGTGAGACATTATGTGGTATTACATTAGAAGACACAGACACAGTGGCAGCACAGACCAGGTAAAGCAACAGTGAACACCTGTTTGTGCCGATGTCATTAAATACCATGTTGGTGTCATTTCGATCGGCTCTGCGCTTTACCTGCTGCTGTGAAAATGGAATCGCAGGTGAAAAAATCCAAAACTCGGGTTGTGTTTTTTGGGTGACTTTTTAAAACTGCTGACAAAGAAAGTCAACAGAACACACACATAAAGGGAGAGAGGAACAGAAAGAGACAGAAGCGTAGGGGTATGTGTTTGTGTGTGTGTGTGAGTCTGAAGGGAAAACCAAGGTGAGCAGATTCAAGTAGTTTGTGAGTAAACAAAAAACTAAGGTAGCAGTGTTTGCCATTAATTTACAAGACCATGGCGGCCTGCCACAGACTAATTTGCTCCGACACAGTTTCGAAATGAACTGAAAATATTTTACACATCTCATAATAACATTTCAGACCTCTAACGTTGTTTTGTGGGCGCTGCTCCATGCTGCTTTAAGCTCGCATGCTTACACACTTTGGCATCCAACTCGAGGCAACCACATTTCTTTTGAGTTTATTATGGTAACATTAACAGTCTGTCTCTGTCACTCGTGAGAAGGCGATTATGCTAGCTGCACCTCAATTTGGAATGCACACGTATTTAAGCCTTTATGGTAAATCAACTGAAACGGACCAGTGCGAGCTGACAGGCAGGTTAGTGACTTTATCCTGTCATTTTCTCTCTTCACAAAGACAAGTGTTGCAGTATGAGCTGAAGAGAGGCTATTTAGTCTTTATGTTACGCAATAGGAGAAACATTTATCAAATTGGGTCAGACTTGATGAATTTAGCGCGAGGATACACATGTGACAATGTCCGGTTTTCAAAATAGGTGTCTATACAGTATGTAAATAACATTAATTGGATTTTATTCACAGAAAGTATAAAACATATTATATGTTGTTATTCTATTGATTATTCTTTGATTTAGGGTTGTTGGAAAAACTAAATTAAATAAATTTGCTGACTTTTGTAACTGTTTCATCACCATTTATAGCTTTACAATGGGTTTATGATCAAATAGTTTACAATATCACAACACTACATGGCTGAAAAGTTCTTTATAAAAATAGCCTTTTAATTTTGCGCCAAATTAAAGCATTTAACTTTAAAATGTACAAAATTACAAAAAAAAACAAGAGGGCCTGAGGCCCACCCACAATAATCTCTTAAAAATCTGTGGGAAACACTGGGTAGAGAATTGGAGAATTAAGTGGAATTAAAATGGTGAGATAAGAAATAACCTACTAGAAATAGGGTAATGATGTATTCTTTCAAATATATATAAATATACCCCCCATGCCTTATGCTGGTGCTAACCCTAACCTTAATAAAGAAAGAAAGTAAGAATTTTAGGAAGAAAAGTTATGAAAATGTTTGTGTATGCTGTCAATTATAGTTCTTAGCAAAGGAAGAAAATCGGAATAGGCAGGTTAGACAAGAAAACAACTGTAATTAATGTCAATCGAGGTCAATTAATCTGTCGGTTATTTTCTCAATTAATCAATTAGTAACATTTCAGAAATTGGTGAAAAATATTGATCAGTGTTTCCCAAAGCCATTTGAGGACGATGTCCTCAATTTACCCTATATTTACTTTTCATTTTTAATTATTCAAACCAATTAAATCAATTATAAAAATAGTCTGCAATTAATTGAAAAGTTGACTAACTAATCGATTAATTGTTGCAGTTCTAGTCGGTAACAAAACATGGCATTTGAAGACGCCCCTTTAGACTCTATTTCTATTATGCCACACATTTTTTGGCAAATTGGTTTATCGGATTAACTTATAAGGAAATTTATTTATTACTTTATTCACACCATTTTAGTTTTCCTCAACCTCTCAATGATTAGATGAAAACTACACTGACTCTGGTGACCCGTCCCTGTTCACCAGCTAGAGTGCAGCGTGTACTATGGGGGACAGTGTGACTCCATATTCCTTTGTCTCATATTCAAGTGAATAAGGAGGTGAATATAGTATGAAAAGAGGTGTTTCTAGTTTTCTCACCTTCCTTCCATCTCTACCTCGCTGTCTGTTTCTCTCCCTCTCCACACCTGCACCCACAAAAAAGCGGAAACTGATATTTAGCACGTGGAGTTTACTGCTATAGCTTTGTTATTGCGGTATTAATGTTTACAAAGTAATAAACAGAGAATTTAATGCCTGCCATCGAAATCATCCAACTGTCAAACATCAAAGAGGAGGTATACGTGCGAGACAGAGTGTGAGTGTGTGTGTGTTTAGCAGATGTTCTGTGCAGCCTGTCAGACAGCCAGCAGTATCCTGCAGCTGATAGTCTCTTTGGACAGGCTGACTGACTGACAGGTGTGTGTGTGTGTGTGTGTGTGTGTGTGTGTGTGTGTGTGTTTGTTTTCTTGTGTGTGAACAGAAGGGAGCCTGCTTTGCCTCCAGCAAATCAATGTCCCCTTGAGGGAATGTGGAACCTGAGACAAAGAGCCGGAGCGACTGAGAGAGAAAGAAAGACAGGGAGAGAGAAAGAGCAAGCCCTGGGCAAACACATTTTGCTCTCTTTCCCCTCTCCAATCTCAGCTTCTTCACTCCCAGACCTAACACATTTTCCAGCAAAATCTGTCTGAAAATGTTCTGTAAGAAGAAATCACTGAAGATGTTGAACTACCACAGTTGGATATTAACCCCTGCCAGCAGCTACACGTTGATCAGGGTAAGGAACCTGGCTCCATTATTTAACCTACCCCAGTGTATCCAGGGTTGAAACAGATCCAAACATGTTTAACACTGGCATGGATTCCCAATTCCATTTTTTTTTTCAAATGAAACAGAATGTTTAAATTCACTTTGAAATCAAAAGAAAGGCAAGTGTGAAAGTCAATCTGTGCCTTACTGGTGTGATGTGTCTTCTTTTCTTAGTGTAGCTGCACTTTCCACCTTTTTTTATATTTACTGAGGTTGCATTATAGGTTATATTTACTGCTCTTCACTTCTGCTACATAACCATGGTAACCACAGACATAGACATAATGCTGGTAACCCCCGTGTTTCACGTCATACCGCTATGAACTGTGGGCAATTCCCTCCGCCAAAGTCTGCAGAAAAGCGGACTTACGGAAAGGGTCCGTGAGAGCTCAGGGCTGTCCCACTGTCAAATCGTCAAGTGGACATTTTGAGCCCTTTTTAGACCCTCTCCGTAAGTCCGTAAGAATGATACGTGCTTTGAGTCTCCAAACACCACAAAAGTCTCCAATAACACCAGTAAAAGTCGATAGACTTGATGCTAGTGTGACGGAAGCCAGCGAGGCTGTGCAGTGAGTAAACTTCACTCCCCGGATGCGTTAAGAAACGCACTGGTGACCAGTGCTAGTGCCCATGGGTTTTAGCCGCCTCGTCAGCATGTCCGCCTCCCGCACCCGAGGTCGTCGGTTCGAGTCAAGACCGTGCAGCGCGTACTCTGGGGCAGCCGGTTACAAAATTCGCTTTTGAAAAAAAAAAGGTCGCCAGGAGGATGATTTGTTTGTGTGTTATAATAGTCC
>JAPMOB010209271.1:0-24405 GCA_029875015.1 Lepomis gibbosus
TTCTTCAAAGACAACGGTTGGTTGTAACTCCATTATTTGCCTAATCTCTCACCAGGAATCTAAATTTCCACGACAACTACCATTTCTGTCACATTTTACATGTCACTGTTTTTTCAACTGCTGAATACCACAAGTCAACACTGTACTAAAAAAAAACAGTAAAATTCTGCAGGGATACTTACGGGTGTTCTGCTAAACTTTCATAACCACCAAGACTCTCAGCTATCGCAAACATCTGAAACAGGAGAACAGAAGGCATCAAGTGAGATGTAGTGCAGGCCATACAAAATGTGTACACACGTGGAAATAAGTTGAAGGAATAGACAAAACACGATAAGTAACTAACTACTGAAACTCCCTTACCCACGGTGTTAGTGTTTGCTTACATTTTGTGGTTTGGAGCATTTTTAAACATACATTCGGCTGTCATATACTGCAAAATACAATCTGGTCCTCTTGTGACAATACGAGCGGTTTAAAAACAGCATGAGCATCTGTTTTTCCAAGATGACCAAACTGAATGATTTTGGGATTTACTCATGATCATGGTTTGGAGTCTAAGCTGAGTCCAAGCATTTTCACAGTGCATTATTGCATCACCGACAGCAGGCTCTTCTGTTGGACAAATTAAAACGCTCAAAATCTCAATCAGGGAATGCCTTTAAGTAGGAATTTAGTGCTTCGCTAAAGCACTCTTATAGTTGTGGTATTGAAGTAAATTTTCCTTCATCTGTCCTGTCAGTCTGGGAATCTGATCCACTCGTTTTGCAAAAGCCCCACCAGCCTCACAACATTTGCAAAATAAAACAAAAATACACGTTTACAGCCAAATTACTTTCAGGCTACTGAGGAAAGTGGTAGCATGCTCCAGTTTCCCCTTAATGTAGAAGGTGATCATTCCCGGACATCCGGTGCATTGTCTCTTCATCACTTCGTGCTGGGGGTGAGAGGGCAGTCCTACGTCCAGTGAGGGAAAACATGAAGAAAAAAAAAAAAAAAACAGTCAAGTGGCAATTACAGATCACGTCAAAGCAGAGACACAATACGACAGGTTTACTCTAACCCTGGAGTGCTTGCTCCTTTGGTACGCTGCAATTCAAATAGCTGCAGGTGTGGATGTGGGGTGTCGCTGCAGATGCTACTTGTGAGAAATTGAAACTTTTGCTCATAAGCCATGGTTTGCTACAAAATAACTACCTTTTTTTTTTTTAAATGCAAACATTTTGAATAAAAGGTCAAGTGTTCAAACATTGGGAAACAATGAAATTAGTGTTACACTAAACTTTTTTTTTCTTTTTTACACATCAAATAGTAAGATAACAATTTATACTGTTACATGAAATAAATCCCTTTGGCCTCTCTTAAGCAACCTCAACTTAAATGACCCACAATTATTGATTAAAAATTAACTGCAGCTGCATGTTTGTACAAAACAGTTTTACAATCTGACAGTTAAGCGATAATGGTTAAGTTTTAACAATATCCTGGTATGATGTGAGTGGTGAATAATGCATTGCTACACTCCACTGCTGGGAGATCACCTGGGAAAATGACACGCTCTACCCTAGGATCAGCCTCCAGAAACTTGGCAGCAGCCATGGCATTCTTGAAGTGTCGCTCCATCCGCAGGTGTAGCGTCTTCAGTCCACGGTTGCACAGGTAGCAGTCAAAGGGAGACGGTACACCACCCAGTGCTGAACCAAGGGAAGATCACATGGGAGGTAAATAAACAAAGAGGTCACAAAGCCTCCCAAAACCCAGATCATGCAAACAACAAAAGCATAAACAAATACTTCCTTCTGAAAAGGTTTTGTAATTGGTTCTGAACTTTGGCCTCTGGAGAATGTTTTGGTTGTTTAATGAATGATGTAGGTCAGGAAATAACCAGTCCACCAAATACTGAGTGTGGCAGAGCTAGACATTATGTGAATGTCTGACACTAGAGCTGTTCACTTTCTGAGATCTGTGTCCTTAAATCACCTCATTCCAGACACATAACTGGTCAAACTGGATCCAGTAAACATTTCAACCATTTGTTGACTAGACTAACGGACTTGTTGCTTCATCAACAGTATACTGTAAAGTATATCTGATGAAGTCTGTCAAGGCAAACCTGAAACGGCATTTTGTAAAAATGCAGTATGTACCTAACAAAAGCAAAAGTAGTTTTAATTTGTCGCTCTTTCTACTTACCGTTTTGCAGGAACTTCAGCCGCTCATACAGATCTTCCCGGTTCACTGAGACCAGACCCATGACCACATCACTGTGACCTGTCAAATTAAAAGGCAGGAATAAAAAGAAAATAAAAAGTCCAAATTCCAAGTATTTGACATTGGTTTGTGTGTGTTTTAGCGTTTCTTTAAAGAGAATCAGAAAAATTAAGTTCATAATATTTCGAGAAGAAGGTTGTTTTATTTTAAGGCTTATTTTAACCAAAATGATGTAAGTCATGATTAGACTGGGTAGATTAGGACGTATGTGCCGCTTTTAGCTTTGCCTTACCATTGTTTGATGAAAATATTCGGGAAGATCAAGTTCAATAGTTTCAAAGTCCAGAACCTTTGATAATGAGGTGGTTGCTGGTGAGAACACTACAGATCCTCTTCATTTCTCATGTAAGTGGACAGAAACTGTTCTCACCAGCCATGCCCAACAATGCCCCCAATACAGATTTTTTTTATTTTTGCCTTATGTTAGTAAAACAGTAAAATGTGAAAATGTTGATAACCTACCGTTCATGTATTTGGTGGCTGAATACATGCAGACGTCAGCTCCCAAAGCCAAGGGGCGCTAAGAATGTACGAGCCAAACACAAGAGTTAATCAGTGACTTGTTTCCACATGAACTGGAATTTGATAGCAGGAAACTATTAATCTGCCGTTTCAAAATCGAAAGAGCGTGAAGCAAACATCTGCCGCTCTGACCTGGAAATAGGCAGACATGAAGGTGTTGTCCACAACCACCACAATGTCTTTGTTGTGATCGTGGACCAACTCAGAACAGGCCTTGATGTCAACGACCTTCATCATTGGGTTGGTGGGTGTCTCAATCCAAACCAGCTACACAGAGAAAGGGATTACACACGGTAGAAAGAGATTGCTCATCTAATGGTGCATTTACCATGAAGACCAACAACAGTCATCACACAAAGTGCTGATTCACAGTGACTCTTTCAAGAGAAATGACACGCCAATGATGCAATATTCTAGTATCAGACTTGAAGAAGCAACTTTAAAACAAAAAAAGGGACCATAGAAGATAACATCTGTTGGACACAAAGTAATATCATCCTTTGACCTACTTTAGTGTTGGCCTTCAGAGCAGCCTTCAGCATCTCTAGTTTTGTACAGTCAGCAAAAGACACCTCCAGACCAACTTCACTTGCAACTCTCTGAAAATAACGGTTGGTGCCTTGCAATTGAGAAGTGAAATGAAGTTAATGTTTCCTAAAACAAAAAACCCACTTACTGTTAAAAATGAATACGTTTCCACAGCCATTTTGTACATGGGAGTAATGCATTATTTGTTTTTCTACACTGTTGTGCAAGTTACAGGGTGTAGTTAGGGTGCCTCACCTCCATATACATCATCCATGCAGACGATCCCATCGCCTGACTTGAGCATGTGAGTGATGGTCACTGTGGCTGCCAGGCCTGAGGCAAGAGCAATGCCTGTAGGAGAGAAAGCACAAAAGTCATTTGCATAGCAGAGGAAACAGCAGCTGCAGTTTGCGTACATTTCATCCATTATGACTGATGATCTATTTTATATTTTTGCTAAATACTTCCCGTCTCTGTGGAATGTGCCTGTCATGATTACATGAGCTCCTGTTATAATAGTCGAACTTACAATACTTTGCTCCATCCAAAGCAGCCACAGCCTTCTCAAGACAGTTTCTGGTAGGATTTCCACTGCGGCTGTACTCAAACCCCTACATAAAAACATGACAGGACACTTCAGTCACCAAACTGAACATTTATAATAATATAATGAGCTAAAATAATAACAGACAGGTTGCCCAAACACAAGCATGCATTCATACATTTCCTGCAGGACTAGAACTATGAAAACTCCTTAATGCTTCATTATTTCAGTGGCGCAAAAACAGGCAACTCCTGTTTGTCTTTTGTTAGATAATCTGTTAATAAAGTAGGTGTGTGCAGACGACTGAAAACTGAGAACCACCATTTACCATGAAGAAAGACACTATGTCAAGGTCTGTTTAAAATAACAGGGTACAAGGTGGGAAAAGACAGCCTCACCCAGTAATTTACTGCTTGGAGTCAAATATTATATGACCTCATTGGTGGGAGAAAACTAAACAATGTTCTGGTTTAAATGAATGTAAAAAATATTTCCTAAAATAAGAGCTTGCGTTTGCTACAAGGATATACATACACCTTGGACATAAAGGTATTGTTGCTGTGTATATGAGAAAGATACTGAGAGGAATCCACAAGCTTACACACAATTTAATGTAGTTTTTGGATTCTGTGACAGTGGAAGTATTTAGCACTCCTGAAGGAGATTTGTCATGGATTACTTATGCCTTTGAACAGAGGGTTTGTGTGAATGTCTCCCTGCGAATAACACCGCCATCTGTGAATATCCAGTAGTAAAGCAGATGATGGATGTTCTAGTTTTACAAGTTTACTCTGGTTTGACAGATAAGATAGGCATTCCAAACTTTCTAATGCATGTTAAATGTGAGGATATGCCTCATGATTAGTTTTGGAACATGGATACATTAAAGATCAATCATTCCCCTCCTAAATGCATTGTGCCTTTGATTGAAAAACACACAAAAAAAACCTAAATGACCCCTGCTCTTAATCATAAAGTTTATGTGAGTGTGCAATTGTAACAGTGGCACTTCCAAACTTGTAATCTGTTAACCAATTACGATTAACCTACAGTATAATCATTGACAGATGGCAGTTGCATAAGTCATTTTTGTTGCAACAAGCGGTGCCATTTAAACTAGTCAGTATATGAGAGTGAAGAGTGGATATTTACACCCCTCCATGCTGGTATCAGTCTCGATTAACAATCTATGCTATTCCAATGAAGCACATTGCTATATCAGTATAATACAATACAGGACAATACACAGACTTCCCCTAACCATGTATAGAATATTACAATTGTTGTGTACAGATTACAATGCTCCTAGTTTTTTTATAGTACAGTTTCTAGTTAATATTTTATTTATTTGTTTTAATTATTCTATTTTCTTACAGGAAGGAGGCAAAACATGGATGCATTTTATCATTGTCACCTAATGACCATGTAAACACTAGCTATTAAAATCAGATCTAAAGAGGAACTCGAAATTGTCTACTTTAGGGGATGTAGTAGGGGATGGGCAAACAAAAACGTCGTGAAAACGGCAGAAGTTTATCATTTCCTGTAACCTCTGTGTGTATTTTTTGTTGCTCTGTTCAGTAATTCGTGTGTGATTTGGCTGCTTTAACAAAGTCTGTCCATCCACCCACAGGGCAAATGCGATTCAGACAGTATTGTGTGTATCATATCTTAAAGGTATACTTTGATAAAACATAAAATATAGTCTAAAGATGTGTAGATCTGTAATTTATTTAACGACATGTTTTGTCTCAAATATCTCCAAATACAACTGAATATTAAATTATAATTGCCCTTTTCAGGACTCCTCCTTGAAGCTGGATAGGTTCTGCTTCACGCACGTGCCTACCACCGGATCGTTCCTGTCTTCACACGCCCGCCTAAAATAACCAAGGCGTATCGGGCTACTTACGGCATGGTTTCCTGGTTCGCTCTGCTTGAACGTGGTGGACAGAGAGATCGGCGGCACTACAGCCATTGATTTCCATTGCTCCGGCTCCTGACCGACGTGAATTGCCTCTGTGGCGAACGATTTAAACGGCGTGCTGAAGCCGGCGAACCCGTCGCTCTGCTCGTCTTGTTTGTGATTTAACTCCATGACAATGTGCTCCCCCAAGCGTGAACCAAAGCCTGCTGAAGATGAGTATGCATTACCGTGGTATGTTAAAGGGGAAAGCCATTTAACGTGGCTGTGCGCTGCGCTTCTCCTCGCGGGCCAATCAGCGCTCATCAACAAGCAGAGGAAGTCGCTGATTGGTTGTTCAGCATGGGCGTCCCACCCATGTGATAGTGCACGTTGTTTGCGTTTGTGTGTGTGCGTGTGTGTGTGTGTGTGTACTGATGTAACGCTTCCTGTTGCTTGAGTCAGGGAGGTTATAACCTTTTGTCTCATTTTATTACAGATTTACTTCATCAAGTTAGTTCCATTGAATTTAACGGTCAAGTTTGTTTTAAGACACGCAGAAAACAGTCTGTAAAGTGGAAATGCAATCCAAGTAGCCTAACTAAAAAAGTAGCAAAAGCTAAACTTATCTGTAACCACTCTGTAACAAGGCATATTCTCCACAAACACCATAAGAGATGTCGTAGAAATATAAGCCTACATTGAATGGTGTGGACTGTAGCTCCTGTTACACAAAACAGGTAGGCTTCATGTAGCTGTGTTCCCATTCTTGAGCCATAGGGGGAGGAAGTGCTCTTTACACCTTTCACTACAGTGTCAGTGTCTGTAGAATATGCAACAGACATTATACCTATATGTAAGGGGAACAAATCTCACTCTTGAAGCAAAATATTGTGGCAAGACAAACACACAGCACTTCTGATTCAGCCGAGACTGAACCCAGAACATCCTACAGTTAGTTTCGTGCCTATAATGTACATTAAGGTCTGGATGTTTATTACTACCAGCCTCACTTGCTTGTTCCAGTTAAAAAATAATTGTTTAAGTCCTACAAGTGTCATTGAATCCGCCCTACAATGTGTCTTTGAAAAATACATCAAAGATAGATAGATAGACAGATAGCAAAGCCACATAAATCATGAAATAGATAACAATATTCAGTGAGGTAGGAAAGAAAATAAATACAAAAGGCATAAATAACTAATGGAGTGCACTCAGTAGAGTGCAGATCTCTGCCAGGTGTTTCTGGGGGTATGTGGGTGGGGGTCAGGGAGTGCAGTTCAGGCTGTGTCCAGTGTGTACGTATGAGAGTAGTGGAATGAAGGGGGGAGGTTGATTTACTTCGCCTGGCGGGGATAATAAACAACAACCTAAGTAAAAGCACAGAGGCTGAAATAAAAGTCTAATATGATCAGATTTACACACTAAACTGAAATTGCCACAGTACTACACTGTGTATTTGTTTACAAGTGTTACATTGTGTACATACAGCAGTTCTGAATTGGGCATGCATACACTGAAATAAAACAATAATACTTACAAAATAGTTGTATGTACATACAATCATGTACAGGTGCTTGCCTAAAGGATCTGATAAGTGCAAGTGAAAAACAGACAGCACAGAACCCATAATGACTGTGTAATATGACATGATACATGTAATAAATATATAGTGAAGTGAGCACTCTTTTCTAGCTATATGGAAATCTCTATAGAAATGGTCTTGTCCTGCTGTCTCTGTAGAAATAAAGATTATTTTAAGCATTGCTGTGGACTTGTGTGGAGATGTTTTATTACATATAAGTTTAATTGAGAACAAACTGTAAGATACTAGAAGGCCATAGGCTTATTTATCTTATCTGACTATACCATGAAGTCAACTAGAAGACTGGAAATAATTAACTATCTGTATATCTGAAGCAGTTTCTGATTTTATCTTCCATCAATTTTATAATGCAAAGTAAATTGAATAATTTTGAAGTACGAATTATTTACTATGGCCTATTGTCATTTTATGCTACTTTACACTTCTACTTTTGAAGGATTTACTCTATGTTGTGGAAATTTCTTTTATGAATCAAAAAGCTTGGGACAGAATCATCCCATCCATCGTCAACCGCTTATCTGGTGTACAGGGTCGCAGGGGGGCTGGAGCCTATCCCAGCTGACATTGGGCGAAAGGCAGGGTACACCCTGGACAGGTCGCCAGTCCATCGCAGGGCTACACATAGACAGACAACCACTCACACTTAAGGACAATTTAGAGACACCAATTAACCTAGCCTGCATGTCTTTGGATGGTGGGAGGAAGCCGGAGCACTTGACAACCCACGCGGACACGTGGAGAACATGCAAACTCTACACAGGAAGGGTTTGAACCCACAACCTTCTTGCTGTGAGGCAACAGTGCTAACCACTGCACCACCGCGCCACCCCAGAATCATTCCTATATGTTTAAATAATTTGCTTTGTAGTAAGTAGTCGCTTACAATATTGTTTTTTGATATTTTCATATATGCCAACAAAAAATCGGAATATTTTATGAATATGTTTGTTTTCAAAACTCTAGTTCGGTAATGATAGCCTACAGTTTATTTTCCAGCCTGTTTAAATCCACCACCAAGCTGTGGCTTTGTAACCTGTTTGCTGTTTTTAACAAAGCACAATTCTGTTTTAGGCTCTAGCCTAATTATAATTTGAACTACAGTAAGCTATATTGTATATACAGTACTGTACTGTATTACTGCATATTCTGTTTGAATTATACACAGTACAGTCATTTAATTTATACAATAATTTGCATTTGAAAGCTGCACTCCAACAAATTTCAACACTGAAATGCTGCTTAAGCATGGATACATTATTAGGTAATTCATTAATGTTACAACATCACTTACAGATGCATTTTCTGCATAACAAATCATTTTAAGCATATCTTTCTGATGATACATGTGTACTTGTACTGAAGTAATACTTCTTCCAGCATTGCAAACCCATGGTCTAGGCTTATGTGTATTTCAGTCTGTCTTCTTTAAAATTGTTCTTGGGAAAACTGGAGTCAAAGTCCTTATATGTTGGCTGTACACATACATGGCCAACAAAGCTAATTATGAATAGTAAATCATTATGCAAAATGACCCCTTTGAGTGTGTCACATTATTGCACTCTGAATGCTGTTTTTGAATCCGCAATTTAACGTCATAGCAGCCTGAAGTGGAGCTAATCTTATCAGTTTTCTATGCTATCAAGTTTTCTGTACTGTTGGGTGTAATATTATTTCCATAATGCCTTATGAAGTGATGAAATAGGATGTTACTACAGTCACTATAGCTGAAACCTCAAAATTGCACTTAAATACAACACTTGAGTAAATATACTTGGTTGCTTTCTTCCACTGGATGTTAAATATTAGATAGAAATGTAATAAAGGAATAAGCATGAGCTAGTGACCGTTAGTAACCTCTCCTGAACTCTCGCGATATTACGAAGCGGAAGACATCAGCCGAATCTTCCGTACTAGCAAAGATGCTCTGTAGTCAACTGGAGCCGCTTATGTTGTGCCGCAACCAGCGATAGTTTTGGACGATAGGAGAGAGCGAACTATTTGTTTTCATCGTTAACCGGTGAATGGGAGCTGCTACTTGTTCGTCATCGAACAAACTGTATTTTTTGCGCATATCCAGCGGAGGTTTAAGTTAAGTGTTTTCATGTTGTGCAATTTACAGTGTTTGCGTGAAGACTCCCTAACTGGCGGATCGCATCAGTTCGCCCGGAGGGTCATCGTCAGCGACGACACCCTCTGCTCAGTTAGCGTCAGCTGTTTAGAAAATGACCGGAGAGAAGATCCGCTCCCTGCGCAAGGACCACAGGCCGAGCAAGGACGGGGATTTACTGGAGCCGGACGAGGAGGCTGCAACCGGGACGTTCACCGCCTCCAAGACGAACAACAAGAGCAGAGCGAGTAAAATCTTCAGTAATCACAAGTTAAACAAGTCTTCGTCCACACAACAACAAAACCAACAGTCGCAGATTAATGCTAACACCAACACGCTGTCAACGTCGGATGTCATCGATGACAACAACAAAAACCCCATTATCCGAACCGCGCAGGACTTTCCGGTGCATGAATGTGTGTTTAAAGGAGATGTCCGACGCCTGTCTTCGCTCATACGGACGCAGAATATCGCCCAGAAAGACGTCCATGGTGAGTCCGCCAGCTGCTTATCTATATTAGGCAGGACCCCCCAAAACCAATCACGATCGACCAATTACAAGGTCTGGGGAAGCTTGGTTTTAGTTAGCTGATAGGCCATCAGTCTCTAGCAGCACTGGAAGTAGGCGAGGCTTCTACCTACCAAGGCCTGGAAAACTGATTCCCAAAATTCAGAATAGTTTGAATCCACTACCCTACAGTGTTTTGAAATCCAGTGCCTTCAAGTTCGAACAAAAAAAGCGCATAAGAAAGATTTCTTTAGAAGAATCAATGCCTCACCCCACCTAAGTTACAGCTTTGTAATTCCTTATTAACCAGATCAGTCACAAAAAACTAGATAAGCTATCTTTGGTCAAATGCTTATTAGAAGTCGGTGCATAGCCAGGAGTCAAAGGATTTAGGGAATATTTGCAAGACTTATCAGAGACAGATAGCACCTCTTCTGCAGGGCAAAGTCTGCTCAGATCACACCACCATTTCCAAAGAAACACTCCCTGAACAGACAAAACGAGTAGATTGTTTTGTTTGGTTCAACTGCGGAGACAAATGATGGCCTGTATCTGGTGCTCAGTGTCACAGCTGGAATGTGGCATGTCTTCAAATCAGAGCTCTGACATGGTGCAGTGCAACTGGGCAGTCCTCTCTGGTGTTGTTTTTGGAACTTGAGCCTGTATTTTTCAAAGGCTTTTTCTTCTGTCTTGATGAGAGTTGGCACGGCTCAGTGGTAGTTTGTGTGTTTACTCACACATCAGTATAGCTTCCACTGGATAAGAGCTGAAGCCAGACTGTCCCACAATATCATTAAAATCAGTTGGTGTTGATTAACAGTCGGTAGGATGAGAATAAAGATCAAGCTTTATTATTTGTTATATTCTTCCCATTGGGCACATGTAAAGCAAATATAATGTATAGTTAACTGTTGATATGATGTTAAATTATGTGATTATTGATTCATCCACATTACAAAAAGACATGACCAGTAGTTGTATCAATCCGTTCAGTTGATATTGTTACGCCAGAGTTGTCCAGTCCTGACTTCAGAAGAAGAAGACGAAGAAGCTGTAACAATTCACTTTTGGCAGTTTTTGCTTGATGTATGATTTAAAAACAATTTTTCAATTCTTTGTCTAACACCAATAAAATTCCATTCACCTCCATTGAACAGGGTTGACAGTAAACATCTCAGAGACAAATATCTCCAAACTTGAGCGGGAGAAACTGAATCCATCTGCATGGTGAGATACCATGACTGACAGGCCTGCCATAGGGGTTAGATGTTTGAACAGGAGAAGTGGTTGTTGGTGTGTGTATGTGTAACAAACCACAGGCCTCCAACATCTTTGTGTGCCCAGAAAATGACTTCAGTTGTGCCGCTGCCCTACCAATGCAGTTTATTATGTAAATTCTCTGTATTTGCATTGCGCCTTTCTGTCCTGGAGGTGCCAGGGATTTAACTGCTGATCTTACGATTAGCGGGCAACCCGCTCTGCCTCCTGAACCACAGCTGGCCATTTATCATAACATCAGGGCTTCTGCAAGGCAGGCCCTCTTTACTCTGGATGCTCGCCCACCGTTCTTCTCCTGGAAGAGAAGCCTGAAGGAGCTGACGGGGCAGTTTGGCTTCCTCTTGAGGGATTTTCCAACGCTTATGAGGCACATTTCACATCCTGGGAAGAAGACCTGTGCTTCTCCACACCTGACCTTAAAACGTTGTTTTCCTTCAATGCATTTCTTACCACACAGTGTTTACTTTTATGCAAGTTAACAAGCCATGTCCCTGTCAGTTTAACGCAGCTTACTTTGGCAGTGGAGTAGGTTAATAGACTATAATATTGCCTGTCAGGGTAGGAGAACACACTATAGGCATATACTTACCATATCATTTGGGATTTAGTGGATTCTGCCTCCCAATTTAAGCATTTAATTCACCCTGAGTGTGACAGTCCTAGAGGCATGGTGCTTGTCACATACTCTCGTCTCGTATTCTTGATATCAAAGGCAGCTGACAAATTCTGTTTTTTTCCTCCCTCTTCTTCAGGAAACACGCCGTTGCACCTCGCTGTCATGATGGGGCACAAAGGTGAGTAATGTGTAATGAAAGCACCTCCATGTGGTTTATTTTTGTCTCACTCCGTAGCTTTCTAAATGATTCTCTCTGCCGGTCCGTATGTCTTTTGTTTGTGTTTCACTTAATTCTCCTGTCTTTGTGTGTGCATTTGTCCGGTTAAGCACCAGCAGACATTTGTCACAGATCACCACACAAATCGCAGACGGAAAGATACTCATGCATGAATAAAGAGGTTGAGTTGATGGATTGTCGCCTGGTCAAAAATGGGATGAGAAAACTGTTTTCTTCCTTTCTTGTGGCCATGTCTTATTCTCTATTTAATATGTTTCTAGAGACTATTGGAACATACTTAATCAGTGGGGATTAGATAATGATGACAAGGCTAGAAATAGGATCCTCTCAGTGGCTGAAGTCTCTTGTTCTGATTGGTGTTCCACCGCTGGCTCAAAGACTAATAGTTTGAAGCAGGCCGAGGGGATAATTAGTTGAGATAAGAGATGTCATTTTCAATGTCCATAATATTTGCTTAGTGTGCTGTTTCTCTTGTGCTGGAGAGTTTACTTAGTAATTATCTTAGTCTTTGGTTGACTATGAATCAGTTGTGGTGGATATTTGCACAAAATGGTTTTGGCATGTTTTACACAGATGGTAGAGCTTTGTGCATTTCCCAAAGATCCAAAAGGGTTACAACTTATGTATGTAACACATCCTACAATAGCAATCAGAACAAAACAACTGTTTGGCCAATCTGATGAATATGTCATAATGTATCAGTGCTCTGTAGAAACCTTTACATGATTTAGTTTTTAACTGAATTGCATTGGCCAGACTGAAAGCATGTGCATGAAATATTAACACGCTGCCCCTTTGTGAGGCGATGCTTACATTTAATTTCTCAAAGAGACTTCAGAACATGCTATTGAAAAATTAATCCCCCTCCCTTTTTTTAAAGCAGGTTCTCAGTTAACAATTCAAGCATAGGGTTACTTGTACTGCACATTCCCATTTGTTTAGTGTCTGTCATTGGAGCATGGGTTTCAATTGATTTCACATTTGCAAAGTTCAGTTTCTGCTGCTGGAGTGAAGGCCCTGCCACTGCGCATCGGTAATTCAGAAAGCGGAGAGGGCTGAAGTGTAGTGGCGGACGGGACGCTATGGAATTGATTGTGCTAATGAGGTTGCCTATCTCTTGCCTGAGCTGCTCCCCCGTCCTCCAGGGATGCTCAGGCCAGACAGGCTGAAGGCTACAGCATGAGATCATAGTCTGGGTGTGGCTGGTCTGTATGCATGGAGAGGACAGGGCTCTCTTTGTGTATGGCCAAGCGTGTGCGTTTATTATTTACCAGACTAGTAATGACAGCGATGCATGTACTGTTGAACAGGTGAAAAATACCTCGTAGAAGAAGAGAGACCGTTTTTGTCATTAATAGCCAAAAATGGAGAATACTGGGGTGCATATTTTGGTTCTAAAATGAAATACTAAGAAATTGAAGGAATTTCTTAGTATTTTTTTCTCACAAGGCTGCAGAACATTTGTCTGCAACTAAAAATTATTTTAATCTACTGTACGAAAGCGAATATTTTAATTCAAGGAGGCCTGCTCTTCAGGTGACTATCTGACTCATTATTTGCAATGTGTTCCAAACACATTCTCTGGAAATATAACTCTGTGGAAATTGAACACACAATACTGAATTTCACGCCCAGTTTTAAGCTAACACCATGATCAGAGGTATAAGACAGTTTTCTCCTGAAGCCTGTTTCCTCATGCGTCCCCCTTCAAAGGACAGAAAAATTTTTTTCCTTTCGTCCAGTTGCTGTAATATGTGTTTCTCACAAAGATATTTCAATTTTTTTTCAGAGTTATAAGATAGTGATAATTTACAGCCAATGTGTGAGTCTGGCAGGGTTAGTCTTCCTCTGGTGTACTGGCTGGCATGAATCGAGAGAGGCAATTTCAGTGTCATTATGTACATAATACAATATTAATTTTGTCTGGAGAAAAAACACAACGTTGCTTTGGTGAGTATCAGATTTGCCTCAGTGAATGTGACAATGTGGTTCTTCGGCTCCTGTTTGATTCAGTGACTGAGTGAGTGATCGATAGTGAGCAAATGAGCAAAAAAGCCATTTTACAGATGTACTCAGCTTGGATCAGAATGGGTGGTGATGGTGGGGGTTTTAACAGCCCACAGAGCCTCTTGACAAGTGCCCTCGATTGCAGCCAATGCATGTACTGAAGCATTAAAATTAGCACTTTGTTTCTCCATCCTGCCCTGCCTCCCTCATTCCTCTGTTGTTAGAATTGTATTGGACTCGAGCCGGACCTCCGTACAGCTGCTGCACATACCCAGAAACTGTAGGGACACTTTTATCAATACTTTAACAACTGTGTAGCAAACCATGGCTAGTGAGTTATAGGCCAAATGTTAATGTATCCAGGCAGCTGTTCTCGATTTGATTCATATGAATGACCTGCAGTTGTTTGATTATTCTTTCCCAGCTTCCAACATGGAAAATGCAAAAACAACCCCAACTCAAAAGAGCCATGCTTATATTTTTTCATTATATTACAACTCTGTTATATGATAGAGAGCAGAAACAACTAGTCAATTTATCAATAAGTTGACAGACAGAAAACAGCTTTATAAAAAGATTTAGAAAGGGGGGGGGGTAATGCCTTTTTTGGTCAGCTGGCAGTAGAGAGATGTCAGGAAATAAAGGGAGAGATAGGGAAGGACATGCAACACAGGTCTAAGGGATGTTGCGGTTGCTGGTGTAGAAACCCTGTGTCCGTACACTGTGGTGACTGAAATAATTCAGATATTTTTGTCAGTATCAGTAAACCCAGAGAGTCGATTCCTCGTACCTATACAACTGAAGCCAGACCAGAAGTTAGTAAGTTCGCCACTCAGGACGCACGGCCTGGCTCTTCTCTGTATGTCTATGTAATGTATATCTGCTAAATGTTGTCATTATTATTACACAATCATTGGATTTGGCAGGGCGATATATAGGTCAAAGGCCCGAGGGAATGCGAGGCTTACGTCAGAAAGCAAGCGCTCGAGCTCTTATTTTCTCTACATCAGCTTCTGTTATCGGCTGCTCTGTCCCTGAGCCCAGGAACAGATCGGAATAATGAATTAACACAGAGGTTTACCTTTTTTCTTTTTTTTTTTGTTTGCTGATGTAAGGCTCTTTGTGAGGAACTCTGCAGTTTAGCATCCACCCTTTCTGGTGCCAACACAGCTTCTTTATTTAATGAGAGAATGCAATATGGATGATATTAATCAATCTTTCTGAAGTGGTGATCACCATTTGGGCAATATTCAGCACTGAACATGCAGATCGCGTCCACAAGAATTGGGCAGGAAATTTAAAGAAGAAAATGAATTCACACTAGTCTTGAGCCAAGTCTTTGAACCTCAGCTACTCCCCTGCTGTGAACACAATGACTTCCCATCGGCCTGTCTTTTTTTGTTCATTTAGTTTTTCTTCGCCTTGTTTCCTCCTTGAAGCCAAGCTGTACATTAGAGTAACACTGGTGTTGAGTATAATTGTTTTTGTAAAGAATATAGCCTAAATGTTTTGGGTGCTGTCAAAAGACACATTTTACCTCTCTGTAACTATACTCTTGGGATAGTCACGCTCCTCTTTGTTGTGTGTGTATAATATGTTTAATTAGGAAGCGTTTCAAAATGTATTCCTCTCTGTCATAAAGAATGTATGAGATGCTGGCCTCTTTCTCATTAATAAAACATAGAGAGTATGTAGATCATGTGGGTGATATGGTATTTTAGACTATGGGACAGTGCTGCTTCGTGTTTTTTTTCCCCCCAAAAGTTATTGTTTGGTTCTTGACACGGGTTTGGCTCTGTGAGTAGGCCACTTGCGTCAGCCTTTTTTGATAGTTTTCAGACTTGTGTTTCACTGAGAAACAAGTTTGAACTTGAGCGCCGTAGCCAGTGAATATGTTTGCCGACTGGAATGCTGTACTGAGAGCTTCTTTGTGGCTTGTGTCAGCCTAAGCGATTATTGAAAAGGCTGGTGAAGCTGCTGTAATAAAAGCCCAAGTTCCTGCCCCATCAAGTAAAAGCCTGACATGAACATACCCAGCAGACTGTTAGCAGTTAGCCTCTGCTTTGCATGTGAGCAGTTTGCTGCCTTCAGGACTGTGACTGTTCCTGCCCAGTGCTGAAGCGGAGCTGCACAGATGCCAACATGGTAATGAATGATGTCACAACAAAACTGACAGCTGAGCCAGGAACAACAGGCTTCATTTTTGGCTTGCTGTACTTTGTTGACAGGCTGCCCAGAGAGTGATGGGATTCTGTGCTGCACTTACTGCTGATCTTGCCACAGAAAAGGGTTGAGGCTCTTTGGCTGTTTTTCCCTTTTGTTGGAGCACAAGCACAACTCTGAGCGTTACACTGCACAGTACCAGGGGATGTCTTTTTGTGAAGTTTGAAATTTAATTCCTGCAAATCCGTCTTCATTTTACAGCAGTATAAATTGAAAAACTAAAGTAGGTGCAGATTTTTGTGTAACTGTAGGTCCCGTATGGCTCTTTGGTTAATGGATCAGCTGTCAACACAATCCTACACACAATCTGTCTCTCTATAAAACCAGGATTATAATTATATCATTGGTTTGATTTTATAGCAAACGTCTTCATTTTGTACCACACATGTTTACAGTAGTCAGTCAACATTTCATAACAATACTTACTGCCAAGTGGCAAAAGTATGATCAGAAGTGTGCAGCAGCAGCATTTGTGCAGGGGCAGGCAGCACAGAAGTAAAACATAAAGCCAGTTAAAGTGTCTTTCGTTTTTGTTTGAGAAAATGAGAGCTGGGCACAGTGTTGCCATGGAGTTAAAAATAGTTTCTTGGGCTTTTATTTTTTGTCTGTTTGATCGGCAGGGGGGAGTATGAATTAAACGTGCATGTCACCATAGAAACATCAATGGTGATGATAAGAAGCAGCTCATGGGAAATGATATGATGTTAGTCTCTTAGTCTCTCTCTCTCGGTCTCAACTTATTAAAGTTGTCAGGATAAAATACATGTCCTGTGAATGTTTGTTTTTCTGTGTCTTAACATTTTCTGTTTATCCATTGTGGCTGTGTTGCATTAGAAAGACAAATGAGGAAGATGATTAGTGCGTATTCACCCATTGGTGTTTGTCTTGAAGAAAAGTAATTTCTGCTAAATACCACAGCAGTTTTTTTATGTTGGCTTGTTTCTCTGTGTATATTTTTGTCTGTTAAAAGAAAGAGTGTTCTCTGAGACAGCGTTTGATGATTAGGTGCAGAGTCTTGTTTTGCTCTGGTCAGAAATAATGGGGCTGCATTTAGAATTTTTTATCACATCTCTTGTTTTTACCTGAATTAAAAAGTGTCTCCAATGCCCCCTGTTTAAGCAGATAGCAGCAGCCAGGATTTTAATTGGTCGTCAGAGAAAAACGCCACTTCAGATGTTGCTTGATTGTTACCTGTTCGTTGCCGAACCACCTTTTACACATTAACTGATCTTGTACATGATTATTTTCATTGTCAGTTAATCTGTTGACTATTTACTCGATTAATCAATTAGTTGGTTGGTCTATAAAATGTCAGAAAATGGTGAACAATGTCAGTGTTTCCCTGTCATAGAGGAGGAAAGAAACCAGAAGATGTTCACATTTAAGAAGCTGGAATCAGTTGATTATTCCATTAACAAAGTAGTTGCAGATGAATTAAATAGTTGACAACTTATCAATTAATCATTGCAGCTCTATCTCTCACAAGTTGACTGTCATTTATATTTCAGCCAGGTAGCTTAACTCAGAATGAGACCGCCTGCAACCTTCCATCCCTGAGCAAAACGGTGCTTATTCCAAAAAAACCTAGATTTAAGACTAAAACAAAACAGAGATTTGTTATGGGAGCACACACTAGGTCGTGTTTGTCTCTTTTGTGTTGTTTGTGCTGCTGGTCTTCTGTTGGCACACTGTATATGTTGTGTAACTTGTTTGTCTTAATTGTGTTGCTATCAGTAAAACTGGTTTAACCTTACAGAATGTGCCCACCTGCTACTGGCCCACAATGCACCAGTGAAGGTGAAGAACGCTCAGGGATGGAGCCCCCTTGCTGAGGCCATCAGCTATGGCGACCGACAAATGAGTAAGTATCCTTAACTGGTTGACGGGCAGTGTTTGGTGATACACTGAGACCTTTGACACCCCACCACCTTTGCAACATACTCCCATTTCCACTTCATGGTACAGCTCGCCTCGGCTCGCTTGGAACCGTTTGTGGTTTACCATTGGCAAAAGTTGTGGATTGTACCTCATACCTGGTACTTTTTGTGGTATCATCACAATCAAAAGTGTGTCGTGTCGATGCTGAGCCATACAATGTAACGTGAATGAGGCTATACTGACATAATGTTGGTCAGCCAGCTTTTTCACTGAAATCACTGTGGCTTCAGTAGGGTTTAAGTTTGGGTTTCCTCCTGTGAAAAGAAGTGATTGAGGACAGAGAAGGTCCGATCAACAGATGCAAATCAACAGATGCCTCTGCACATTCTTCCACGCTGCTGCCCTCCAAGTGAGGCCGTGACGCCAGCCTGCGTCCTTTGTCCCTCAGAGAGAGAGGACATTCCTAAAGGCCTCAAGGCTTTTGTGCTTCGATGAAAGGCAATTCATTAGATGTTTCTCTCTCTCCTCATAGGCTGATTATGCTCAAGCCCCTGCCTCGCCCATTTCTCCACTCAGCTCGTAGTAGCTGAAACTTTTTTCAAGAATAATATTTGCATTTCAAATAGAAATATCCACTATTAGTAGAAAGCATTTTTGATACCTCAAAGTCTTTTTTTTACTTGATTGGTACATTTATTTATATTACTTATATAAAGTGCTTAAACATCTGGTCATGGGAAGGTTTCCCTCTGTGTGGTGGAGCTCTGTGTCAGTGGTGATTGACTGATGCGGCAATCTAACATAATGACATTTGAGACACAGCTACAATCCTGCTAAAAGACAGGCAGATTAATGTAATATTTTCTGAAACACATATTATGTGTCAGTCCATCTAAATGAAAGAGTTGAGGCTTATTAGTGCCGCTGCTAGGCACCAATATTGCTAACTCTACAGGGTTAAAGCCATTGACTACATCCTCTAATCTACTCTCTAAAGCCACTTACCGTCCCTTACCAGGTTTACAAGTGTCTGTATTGACTGAATCCTCTAATGAACTCTGGAACACCATTTTACTTTACTTCAGCTCGTCTAGGCTCATACAGACCACCATGTAACGCAGCTATAATGTGACAGTTTTAAGCAGCTGTCAGTTTTTCCTTTGTGGAAAAACTTGCTATTTTGCCTCTGCTGCAGTCTCTGTTCACCATTGCTCTTACATGCTGAATGCAGCAAGTGGTGTCTGAACTATAAAAAAATAAACAGGTTGAGGGAAATGTATGTATGCACTTCTTTCAAAAACAGTATGTAATGTCATATTATATTAATGTATAGCAATGTCTGTCTATGCAAGTATCTATGTATGTTTTCTAGATAGGGTGCGAATATAGAAGTTACACTTCCTAGCTTTTTCAAGGCAAACACAATGTCTTCATCAGCAACTATAAAAAAGAAAGGATCAAAACACTAGGAGGTTGTGGAAAAAGTGCCTCCTTATCTTGCTGGAGGACTTCGGTGCCCCTGTAGCCATTGAGACTTAATAGGCTGCATTTAGATCGGCTCGAGGGGCTCTATTGAAACAATACACAAGGTTGCCAGGTTGTCCGGCAAAGGAGCTGTGTGCAAGTGCACTTTCCTGCTCGATGACTTTGTAACAACACTGTATTTCTACTATTTACTTTGTGATTGTCGTGACAAAAGAACGAAGAAATGGTTGCTGAGTTATAACACCCTGTCTCATAGTATTATAATAGTATTGTAATAGTGTTTTGGTTCGTGAGACACTTATCTCTTATAAACTCAAACTGGACTTCCTGGATTGCATTTCATTTGTCTCACTGGGGCGCTCCCACCAATGCAGCCCACTACATTGTTTAAACGCAGGGCTCACTATGGTCTGAATGCCCTCTAAACGCTCTCTGTTCAAAAAAGCTCATGTTATTTTTTTCATTGTCAGAGCATCTATGGCTCTGGACACCATAAGGCAGATGTGCACCAGGTGAGGTGCCAAACAAAGAGTGATTCAAAGACCTCCGTGGAATAGAGTTCTGGGAAAGAGCAAATTCACCTGGACTGTCCCCGGTTTTCCTGGATTCGTTCCAGGGCAAGGAGTTTGTAGGCCAGAGCTTACTGGCCGGGCCTGTATCTGTCTGCTGCTTCAGATGACTAGACAGGCAAAGGCTCAGTCTGCTGGCAGACAGGTACAGTAGGTCAGCCGACAAAAGGAACTGCAGCTTCTGTTGCACTGAGCCAACTGATAAGGACTGTTTGCCTCTTTGTGTTCTTTAATGTCGCTCCAAAGTACGGGGCATGGCCTCTGTTGTGCCAGCTACAAATGGCTGAGTCTTCTCACTGTAAACAATCACCGTTGGTCTTCTACACATTTACCTGGCTGCCATGATGACATGAAAGGAGAAAGGTGCTGTCGGAAACTCTGACAGTTTTTTTTATATTCAGCGCAATAAATGGCTTAACCAAGCAGCGCGCTGCCTAGCAGTTATTCTGTACGAGTCAGCGTCCGTGAGGAATCTGGGAGGAAACTGCAGACCTAGAAACTCTGTTGGTTTGATTTACAGTCATCCGATCCTGCAAAGTGCTTAAAACTAGTAATATTATTTTGATCCATAGGTATTCTCAAATGAACCTGTGTCATTTTAAAGCAAATGTTTTCTTAAAGGGATTTATTAGTTAACTTGGTGCTCTCACTGTGTTATTTTTAGCCAATGTTTATGAGTAATTTCCATTGATGTCCACATTTGTTTTTGCTGGAATGTGATTTGATGTTTTTGTCACCTGAGTTTTGTCACAAAAGGCTTTCCACTTGAACAGGGAGTAAAAATGTAGCTCAAAAATAGACAAATGTTGTCATTTGTTTTGTTCAGTAAGAGTTATTTTGGTCCTCAGTTGCCTTCCACTCACACAGATGTGTTGTCAGCTTGTTTAAACACTGCCACAGTCATACTGGTGTTTTAAACATGGCTGGTAAAGGAGATTTGAACCTGTTGTGGAAATTGTCTCTAAGCACTCAACGCATAATAAAATAATACATAAAACACTGATGGGTTGAAGATTAAAATACAGTGGTGTGAAGATCATCAAACAAATTGAAATATTAGACAAAGATAACACAAGTAAACACACAATGCACTTTTTAAATGAAGGTTTTTATTAAGGGGAAAAAATCCAAACCTACATTGTTTGATCTGAAACATTTCAGTGTGACAAACATGCAAAAAAAAAAAAAAGAAATCAGGAAGGGGACAAACACTTTTTCACACCCCTGTATATTATACAATATGGAGAATATTCCCACAGAGGTCAGGGGATGTGTCTCCTCGTGTATTCAGTGCAGTAGCCTTTTATAGCATTCAAGACAAAGAACACACCATAATTACGCTGACATAACAAAACACATGCACAGCATCTGGTCCCTCTCAGAGTATGACCAAGATGAACACAGAGATATTCTGAGGGACCATACTTAAAATAGAGAAAAGAGCACGTGGCAGATTCGCGGTTAATCGAATGACTACATGATCAAACTTAGGGTTCACACTATTCTACTTTCACAGACCATATTATAAATGTACAAGATCAAGTGATGAAAATAGATGACATCTTTGTCTCTTCAAAGACCAGGCGAAAGTAAGGCTGTGAAATCTTATTTATTTTTTTCCTGGAAGAGCATTGGTGTGACAGTAGAAATGATCACTATCACTTATACTTATAACTACTACATAGTTCAAATACAGTCCACCCCTGACTAAATAAAACAGAATGGTAAAACAAAATAATAATGCCTGAACATGTTAGATCAGCCATACTAAAGGTTAACTAACCCGCCCCACTACATTTCTGCATACTCTTTGAAAGCAGCTTGTCAGTTTTAATCAAACATTAAGAGCTCTCCATCCAGTGTGTTATCTTTAGTTAATGTGGCCGTTGTGAGGCTCTTTAGATGTCTTGTAAACGCCTCAGTACGTTTAAATATTTGAAACTATATCTAGATTGGCCTGTTGCTGCTGCCTGCCTGCTTTGCTGTACGACACACTGACTCCACAGTGTACCTGTGTCAATATTGACTGTTCTCAGATTGTTGGACACCTGCCAGCACCAGTTGTACAGTTTGATCCAAGGCCTAATTGTTAAATAGTAGCAGTTTGGGGTGTAAATATGTCCTGACTTTGTCTCTTTTTATTAATGCATAGAGGTGAAATCACTTACCTCATTAATATCATGAAAGTGCCCTAATCAGTATCTGGCTAAATTAGCTCCAACATGAAGTGTCAGTTTGGTTTAGTGTAACAGTGTTCGGCATTACTCTTTGGGCAGATGGTGAGATTGTAGTCCTTTCCTTGTCCCGCTGAGAGGCAGTGAGGATCAGGACAAGTCCCATCCAGGGCTTGTCCACACTCATTAGGCAGCCGGGCCACAAAGACACCCTCTTCCTGTACTTGTGTCATGGTCAATTGGCGCATGTGTCGTCATGTGTATCAGTGTGCATGCCTGCGCTCTCATTTAGCCATCGAGCCCTCCTCCCCCTCTGGGCTGCCTAGTGGGGAGCGCCATTCAGACAACATGAACATGTTTGTGTATGTTGACTCACCACGAGGAGCACAGGAGCTAGTTAGGCTAATGATTATAGCTGCTGTTGCTTTTAGTCCTATTAAAATGCAGGACTGTCTGGGTCTGTCACAAGCCAGGCGATTTCTTTTTTAAATACTGTTTTCTATGAGTTTATGTAAGTGGCACAATCATGTTATCATTCAGTCCCCTGCCGGCTTAATCAAAGCCCGACAATTTTGTCATTGCGCAACTGATGCTCCCACTCTCCTTATAAACAACAAATAACATTTAAATAAATGTTTGCTAGTTGCATGTGGCTCCTTTTTCATTTTTGCGTAAACATGCAAGTTTCCTGCAGCCAGTGGGCTAAAGAGCTGTGAACACTAGTTAATCTGACCCGTCTTGTTTAAAGGTCTCTCCCCTAGGTTGTTAAGGAGGTTAAAGGCGCAGCTCATTAGCAGATGGAGCAGGCAGCTCCATTTCTGCCAGGCTCGTTCCCTTTGAACATGCTGCAACGTTTTTGATCCCTGCAGACGGCGTGCAGGGATCAGTGCAATGCTGCTGTGAGTGCCCCATCTGGCTCCAGGAAGTCAGCATATCGCTGAACCTAAAGCCATCACTACTGTAAACTGCGGGATCTTTGCCTTCAGCAGTGTCTCATTGTTTACAGGATTTGCATAGTGAGTGAGTCTAAGATAACGGTGGTGACTTATAGAACATTCACACAGCCAGTATGTACTCCTGTCATTAGAAAAGCAGCCTGTTACAAACTGAAACATTCAAAATGGGCACAGGACCACAAAATCTAAACAATCCCTTTCCTTTACAGTGCTACATTAATGCAGCATTTATTCAACACCTTAAAGATATGTTTTGGTCTCTGTGATATGAACTAATGTAAATTATAGTTACATTTTGAGTTTTTAGGTGAATGAAGAGATAGTACAGCAACAACGACTGACATGCACAACACATCAATCAAAAGCTCAAAAAACCTTATGGAAGAGTTCTCTAAATGTGAGAAAGGTTGAATGTTTTAAAAAATATATATAAAAAATATATTTTTCCCTCAGCCAACTAATCATGATTAAGGAGAAGCTGGTTTTCATGGCATATAGAGGGATCAGATTCAGCAAAGCTAAAGGTAATTTGAAAAGAATCACAGTTGGCTGTTACGGGAATAAATGACATGCATCCAATAGACCTTTTCATTGTTTTTGAAATGGAAAAGGTTCTTCGATGATTTCTTTGTGCAACAAAAAGCTTCCTCACTGTTGGTGCTTTTGTTCTCACTTAATCTCTCCTTTTCTTTTTGTTTCTCGTTCAGTCACAGCGCTGCTGAGGAAGCTTAAGCAACAGTCCAGGGAGAGTGTGGAGGACAAGAGGCCCAAGCTGCTAAAAGCCCTGAAAGAAGTGAGCAGTCTTTACACAGTTAATGCTGTTTCTCTTTTCCGCTCATCAGCTCTTCTTACTTCTCTTTCTGCTCCCATCTCGTTGTCCCTTTATAGCTCCTCTTTTCTTGTCTTGATTCCGCCTCTCCTCTCCTCTCCTCTCCTCTCCTCTCCTCTCCTCTCCTCTCCTCTCCTCTCCTCTCCTCTCCTCTCCTCTCCTC
>JAPMOB010209276.1:0-30426 GCA_029875015.1 Lepomis gibbosus
GAATTATGGTTATTATAGATACTGAATGAAGTGTTTTTACCTGCCAGGTGTACCAGGTGAGCGGGGTTTATCTGCACATGACATGCAGAGCTGTGAAAAACACATGCTAACCAACATATCTGCAGTGCTGTTTGATACAGGTGGGGTAATCGTTCCGTTGTTTTTGGCTTCACAGAAATGTGTCATGTGACCTTTTGAAAATGATTGATGTCATTTCAGTGGAGCACAAAAGCAGAACAAGGACTCTGAATCAAATCAATCAGTTGGTTCTGATGTCATTCTGTCACGTTTTAAAGTGTAAATACAGCGCATTGTTTCACAGGAGGGGATGTTTTCATACTGAACTCTGTCGCTTAATAAACATAAAGGTGCCAGCTGTGGATCCATGACACCAACACCGGTTACACAAATGTGGAAAAACTCTGCTAGAGATTTGAGAGGCTGAGAACTTTATTTGTCATTTTTGTAAAGACTTACAGGATGTTATAGTTTTTTGGTGTTTGCACAATAAGATTCACAAAGGGGTTCTTCACACGTTCTATGCAAACAAACGGATACAGAATGCATTGTAATAATGCAATGAATTATGTCAGTAAACTCTTAAATTGAATCTACTTTCTGTATACAGTTTGTATTTAAGAGCTGAGTTGCAATCTAAACTGTATCAATAAAGTTATTTTAAAAAGATGCCTTCCACCTGACACAGTGACAAAGTGTTTACTTTATAGTTCTCCCTGTCTTTCACCGAAAACCCTCCAACACACCTCCAGCAATCTTTATTAATCTTATATTAACAGTTACAGACTCACAGATGACAGTTTGCTGGTACTGTTGGCTCGTATTTTAAAAAAAAAAAAGATATTGGACCCATTTCAGTTTTGAAAGCCAAAGATATCAGTGCATAGATAAGCAATTACTGAGTGACTGGCACTAATCTCTGGCACAGCCAGATGGGATTTTGTCACTTCACAATGAATAAAAAACACTGGAGGCAAAGGTCACTTGTGGTCGTGCATAGCAGTTAAATCAGCTTTAAAGCTCCACCCACAGACCTTTTGTTCCAATTTTGTTGCGTTCTCTGCTTTGAAACGTGCGTGTAATAGCTGGATATGGTTCACAGAGTCAGCCTTGCTGCCAATTTGTTTTGGGGGAAAAAAATACCCGCAGGGAAAAACTATTTTTACCCATGAGACCAAGAGATGTCTGTAAAATGTTGACAGGGCACTTTCAGCTCCTTATCCGTTTTTAAACCATGAACGTTTCGATTCGGTGTCACAGTGCAGGTGGGGTCACAAATGTTTTCATAATACTTCCATGGTTTGAAATAGGGCTGTCTCCGACTTCAGAGTTACATAGTCGAATCAGAATTGTCAAGCCATCCGGCTGACGATGTTGGCAGTTGGCTCTCTGTTAATGATATTGCCTGCTCCAGTGATACAGTCCAGACCAGATTTGGTCAGTTTAAATTTACTCACATGCTGTGGTGAAAATCTAGCAAGACACCAAACAGTATGATTAGGATTGTAGCAATGAGCTAGCATGGAAAGCAGGCTAACATGAGCCTGCTAGCGATTCCAAAAGCTTAAACAAAATGTCTCTACAAACTTTTTTATTGTCATTAACCTCCACCATGTTACTCTCACTGCAGCCAAGCAGCATTCCTCCTTCTCTGGTGCTTGTATGATTTCACCAGGCAGTTACATAACTAAGGAAATGAGCGATTAATACTTTGTGAGCCAAATTAGTGAAAAAAAACAAAAACACTCTAATAGTCTTGATAGAAAACTACAATTCTCTGTGCTGACACAGAGCTTTGTGCGATCTTGGGTTTTTTGTCTCCTTCGGGCTCCGAGGTGCCAACATTTTATATCTTCTGCTTCAGGCAGTGTACTTGCTGGTTATGATCTAAAGCTGTTCCATTTCTTTTCTCACCCAGAGCGCACTGGGAGGAATCACATGAACAATAGTCACATTCATGCATGACCAAATAACAACTGAACGATGTGAAGGGGGCGAACGTCTATTAAAAGAGCATTGTTGCAACTAATGTTTCATTCACAGTCACTTTATGAACTGTGAAGGACATCTTTGTCCCGAATCTGTGAATTTCTGATTATATTGCTTGCATGCATACTTTCTTTCAGAAAGGTCAAAATCCCCTGATCCAGGAGCAGTTTGCTCTGGGACACTTTGGCAAGGATAAAGACAAAGTCTCAAGTATAGCCAGACACTTTGTTGTAGTTGGATTGCTGGGGATTCTCACCAACTCTGCAGCTCTGTAGGATTTTAGCCTCTTTTAGCTCCTATTTTTGGTTCTACTGAACATGTGTCACATTTAAACTCCTGTGTTAAATCAAACTGTTTTGTTAATGTTACACCTGTATTTGGAGGCGTCATATAAGCACATTCAGGTCTTGACACTTTGTTAACATGATGAATATACTTTAATGAAAAAAAACCCTTCTCAGCAGGAGGTGTGTGAAGTTCAAGCTGTGGACTAATTAGCTATTCAGCGAGCTAGTGTACTGGAGCGACTTTTCTTGTTAGAACTTATCTCCACAGAAAGCTGCGAGTTTGGAAATACACTGCCGTTGACTGGCAACAAAACAATGGATTAGGCTGTGCACGCTGTACAAACTATTTTAATGGTCATTTTATGCCATTTAAACAGCCAGACTGTGGTATTTTGGGAGAAAGGATCAATAGAACTGTGCAGGGCTGATTGGCAATGTGTTTTGTGTTGGGCTTAATAAAAGCTGTGTGTAACCTAGGTTAATACCTTGAAACAAATCAAATGCTAAATAATAAATGTGATGAAAGCAAATAAATAACATTAAATCATTAGGTTAATTAAAATTTTCAGTGGTTTACTATGTGTACCGTTCCTTTAACACCTGCAGAGGTAACAGCCAATCAGCTGACTGAAGTGCTGCTTGCTGGAGAGAGAGGAGAAACAGAGCGAGAGCAGGAAACAGGTGAGGAGAGATTAAAAAATAAGAGTCAAGAAGGGAGTTATGAAGACTGTAAAACCTTTTTCTGTTTCCATTTCTGGGAGGATTTTGTGTTCACCTTCTGTCCTCATCGCTGGATTCTGATTCTGTGTTATTTTGAAGGATTTGGTGAGTGAAAACTACTGACAACGTGTATATTAGCAGGATATTTTCTTTGCATTTCAAGCTTAAAGTGCAGCTTAAAGTGCCAGTAGCCAAACTAAGACAATTTCAGTGTTGTTGTGTATTATGTGTTTTTCTGTGTGTGTAAGGTGAACTTAAAAGCTACCGTGCAATAGTCATGGTCAAGTTTAGCCTCCTTAGTGAGGTGAGTTGAATGCAGCCGCCATTTTTGGGTGCAGTTCAGATTGAATTTAACTATTTACCAGTATGTAGGTCCTCCTCACATATTTAATTTTGTTAAAAATATGTAAGACTAAAATATTTGTATATGTATTGCCCTGTTCTAAAACAGACCAGGTTTTTAGCTGTGAGGAGCTGCTTGGTGTTGAGATATCTGATGCTGGGAAATGAAGATTGAGAGCCACCCATAGGAGAAAGCTGTTGGGTACAAGTCCATCCTACACCCGATGGAAAACGGCACAGAGTAATACACCTGTGCCGTTTTCACAATTGTGGTAGGACTGAAACTTTATAATTTTGTTTTATTAAGTTTTTATAGGCCTAACTAAGATAAAATGAAATAAAACACTGCCACCAGCAGTCTACGGCTAAGATTGAAGCACAAGATTTATTTTTTTTAATGATGTTTTCACTCGAATGCTTCAATTTAGAGTGAAGAAATAATACTTTTTACTATATACTTTTATATATATAGTATATACTATATACTAATACTTTTTTTTTCAATAATGTCCATAGATAGAAACTTTATTGATCTTTTACAGGAAATTAAATTTGTTACAGTGGCAGCAACCACATTCAGTCTTAGCATGCAAAACAATTTAAGCTTACATGCACTACCCTAAAATAATAAAAGCAAAAAAAATAGATAAAAATAGATATTCACATACATTTCAAAATATCACAATGCAGCAATAAAATACAAGACAATTGCTCATTAAAGAGTTTAGCAGGCAGGAAAGACTTACGATGCCGTTCAGTCTTACATTAATGGGATCACCCTGCCAGCGATGGTGCGCTGCCGAAACACCTCTAAGGTGTGAAAGTGTCAAAATTTTCTCAGCGTCCTCACCTCCGCCACCCGCTCAGCCCAGTCCTGCGTGATGCTAGTGATGGAGCTCGCCTTTTTAAATTAGCTTATTGAGTCTGTTCCTGTCGGATGTGCGAGCGCCCACCCCCAAACACACCCCACCAAAGAAAAGAGCACTGGCCACAACAGTCTTACAGAAGGTGGCGCACAGCAGAGGTTGGAGGATGTTAAAACATCTCAGCCTTCATGAAAAATACAGCAAAACTTAATATCCTGTTAACAACAGCTAGCTGGTACAATATTAGGTTTTTCCAAAGAGATTTTTGAGGAATGCCAAATATCTTCTAGTTAGCATTATAGACAAAATCCCAGAAAATATCTAGATGTAACTTTAGTCAATACGGGACACAGTAATGAAGGAGCATCAGTCACCCAGTGAAACAGCTTAGATCAATTAGGTTTTCTTTTAACAATTATTTTTCAAGTCGATTAATCTAAAGATTATTTTATTTTTCGATTGATTAATATAATAAAACAAGTAAAGGCCTATTACTCGATTAACATTCCATCCATCCAGAATCAACCGCATATCGGCGAAAGGCGGGGTACACCCTGGACAGGTCACCAGTCCATCACAGGGCCACACATAGACAAACAACCTCTCACACTCACACCTAACGACAATTTAGAGACTTTATCTTTGGATGGTGGGAGGAAGCTGGAGCGAACGGGGAGAACATGCAAACTCCACGCAGAATGGCCGGGGCAACCGGGGTTTGAACCCACGACTTCCTTGCTGTGAGGCGACAGTACTAACCACTGCACCACCGTGCAATTTCTGTATCATTGATGTGTTGTGATAATAACAATAACATTAATTAGGTTACTTTGCCTTAACATAAATGACATGGATTTATTTCAATATTGAGTTTTATGCAGTGTGATAATCAAATATATTTCTGCATCAGTGTGGGCCAAAAAAAACAACTGTGTGCTGATAATGAGCCGTGCTGGTGTGGAGACCAGGATTTGCGGTGCTGCCGTCAGCGCTCCGGGATACTTTCGCTTCAAGTGTTCATGCTGCTTCACATATTCGTGGACAGCAGTTCTGCTGCAGCGAAGCTCACAGAGCGAGCACCAAGTTGTTGAGTGTCTGTCTAAAATACTCCCAAACTTTACGGTCGAAGGCGAGGTTTTGTGGCTGGAGCTTGTCTGTGGCTAATCCCACTTACACCAGATGCAGCGACGCTTTGACGCAGGTAATGCGAGTCAACGTATTTACATAATCAATTACGTCGACAAATCGCCCTAATGCACAGACGCACACGACCCTTTTTAGAAAGGTGCATTCATTATCGTTTTCACAAGATTTGTGAAGTAAATATAGAATATCACTGTTAATCCTGTTAATCCAAATGACTCTTTCCCGAAATTAAAACATTTTGCAAGCAAAGGACTTGAGATGAGACCAAGATTTAAGATTCAGAGAGAAGATTTTGATATTTACTTCCTATAATTTATTGTAGTTCAGTGTTGCATTGTGTTATACCAAGGCGACAGAATAGCCTGTTGTAAAAGTCTGGTGGAAATCTTCATAAATTGTTATCCGAGTCGCTCTCTGAGTCGCTCATCTTTCTCACTTCTCTGCTTCTTCTTTTCTTTTTGAAAACTAAAAGTTTATTGATGATACAGAGTATTCTAGGGCTCTTAGGCAGTGACAAGTATGCAACCATAAATAAAATATAACACAAACATTGAAACAGGACAAAACTAATTATCTTTAAAAATGTAACCATGACCATTCTTTAGAGGGAAGAAGGAGGACTGTAAACTTTTTAATTATAGGCTGATATTCAGGCAGCTCTGCTGCTCTGTTGGGCTGTAAAAAGAAAAAAAGATATAAAGGGAGAGAAAACAAGTGGGTGAGTGTGAGACCGCCGGGGGCCGTCAGACTGATGATATCCTCTGAGGCTTCCTGCCTTGTTGGGATGTAAACAGAGAGACAAAGGAGCCTTTTAATATCAACTGACATTAACATGCGTCTGATATCAACACTGTGGACAGATATGACTATGAGGGCATACATTTATGTCAGGTATTAAAATATGTCTCTTGGAAACCAAATGAAATCAGATTCTCCTTCCCTCATGAAATGCAGCTTCTAACTCACATCTCTTTACCTCATAACAAATGTATCCATGAAAACTGGAAGTAAACATGTGTTAGCATCAACAAATGTCAATAATGAATTAATAATTCACTGTTTGTGCTTGCTGGTTGAATCAAAACTTTATTTGGGATTACAGGTGATTATACACTATGTGGCCATTTTATTGAGACTTTGACGCTTTGTTAAATAAATAAAACCACATAAATTACTCAGGCCCACTGGTCAACTAGTGATCAGAACAGAATTTAAAGCTCAGACCTCAGCAACGGGGCAGGGACAGATGATAGTTACACATTTTGGGAATAGGTATTCGCTCTCTTGCCAAAGGTTAAAGAATCTAAAGATCACTTATTAACATGTACATTTTTGTACATAAGTTTTTGCACAAAGAGTTGTAACATGTAAATTGGTGATTGGTAAGTAAACATATATCCTGTCCTAATAATGAGAATATTGGCATCGTATGAACATAACAGATATGTTTATTTAACGCCCAAAGCATGATGAGCAGTAGCAGCAAAACTCAGAACGTATTTATCTCAAATAGAAATTGTGTCATTGTCAAAATCCATTCCTGTGATTTATGTCTTAGAGTACATAAAGGTAGGGCTGTTAATCATGATTTTGATTTTGGCTTCCAAGGATTATAAAAACAAGTTAATCAAATCGATTATTGTACGCATGCTGTGTTGCTGTGACACTCATCTTGTCTTGTGTTATAAATCCAGCGCACCCTTTTCTTTACAGCGACTTTTTCAATGATTGTGATTTCAATTATGACCAAAATAATCGTGATTATGATTTTTGCCATAATCGAGCTGCAATACATAAACTTATATCACCCGTGAAGGAAAAAATGTATTGGTTTAAAGTGTGCCAACAATGACTGGGTGTCCCTGGGGTAGTTTGATCTATTCATATACCTTTAAAAGTTAGCTGGGTGGTAAAAATATGTGTGTTGCAGTTAGAACTAGTGATTAATCAGTCCAGTTGATGTGGCTTTTTGAGATAACTGGCATTGACCGATACCCATAAGGTCAGTATATCATCATAAATGATCAGCATTAAATGTTGTCAGAGAATAATGAAGCTGAATGATGTCACTTCTGTCAAACACTCTGAAATCTACAGCATAACCCAGTTTTTCTAATTCATTCATTCATAAAAATCTTTCTAAAACATGTAGCAGGCTAAGATAACCATGTAGATTTTACTCTGTTTGGAATAATGGAATTATATTGATATTGGTATGAATCAGCCAGCGGCCGCCCATGTCGATCGACAGCTAATTAGGACTACAGATGCTTCTTTGACTATTTTGACCATCACTATACCACCTCTGTGATGTAGCTTGCTAACCATCAGTAAGCTAAATGATTACTTCTTCTGTTTAAGTATTTTCTGGATCTTGCTGCAACCCGAGCCGGCTGTGGGCGACCTGATTTCATTCTGTTGTTAAGAGAGTAAACAGCTGGTTGGGGCCAAAGTGCCAGTATGCCTCATTGACCACACAGCACAGTAGAGATTGCACAAATGCTACATCAGTTGCAGCCCTGCCATTTAATTGCACTATAATAAAGTCACACTACAGTCTTGATCATTTGGTACAGAGAATTAAAAATATAATTTACCTGCATTTTTCAAGCACAAGTGATGGACAGAGAGAAACCTAAGGTTTGCCATCACGAGTTGTATCAGTTCTGAGTGTGTGTTGCTCATGACACCGGATTCTTCTTCTTCGTCTTCAAAAATAATGCAAAAGTAGTTCAGCCTCACTGCACAGGAAGACTGCTAATGGAGCTCAGAGAACAGGAGACATAAAGTCTAGTTTAATTGAGCAATTTTCAGTGAAAAGAGAAGATTTATCCTTCCACTTATATCAGACGTTGCTAAAAAGACATTTCTTACCTGATTGGCAGCTGTTTTCTTTCTTTCAAGAAGAGCTGACGGAGATATTTTTGTGACTTCTCCATCTTGGTTTGATGACATGAAATGTACTGTGTTGGTTTAAAGTTCTTTAAAATACAGTGCAGAGAATCTTATTGCAGATTCTTCTTCATGTTAAAGCTCTTGTTGTCTTGTCACACTGGATTATTGTGTGTCATGCACCACTGACAATATGATAATCAAACTTGATAGGTTTATTTAGGTTGCATTTTTTTGGTGGGTTCAACATTACAGACGGAAGGTAGCATACGGTTTCCATTTCATCGCAGGAATTAGAGTGATTAAATATTTTATTGACTCCTGCAGGATGCGTCACCAGCTGCAGAGTCACCTTGAGCTGGGAGGGCATCCGTGTTATGCTCAAGAACACTTCAGCGGTGCGGACTGAGATTACCCACTCAGTATTCACTACATCCTGCTGCCTTTTGCAAAGACCTGAGAAAACAAATATAAGTGCAAATGACTGTATTTATTGGTCGTATGAGCACTCACAGTGTCTCCATCTAAAATATTAGGTTATTGACTTATAAACCAGTATCATCATGCGCAGGAATAAAGGAATAAAATGCTGTGTAAGTCATATAAAATCTTAAAGATGTTAGTGTCGGATGCCTTTCAGACTGATTCTGAAACTGAACAGCGTGCTGACGTTTTAGGTCAATTTCTGAACAGGTGTTTTTTGTGAGTCATATGTTTTGAAGCACCTGCAGCCAGTTGCTCAGTTGCATGGAAGTCTGATCATCTGGAGTGTAAAGTTGCGCCGTGGCTACAGGCATCACAGCGTAACAAAGTCTACTGAAGTTGCCTGCGTAGGCTGGCCCGTGTGTATATAAACTCTCCCTGTGTGGCACTTTTGTTTCTTTCAGTTCCCTTTTGTTCGTTTTTATAGGCCCTGAAAAAACCTGTGGTACACCTACGCAGGTGACCCGGGTGGACACACACTGCAAAATGCCTGGCAGAAATCCAACTAACTGTCCGAGAGCCAGATTGTTGATCGTTCAGGTGATTAATCAGGTGTTTCGAGCCCCCTCAAACTGCATTCAAAACTATTTGGCTGTCTTAAGGCCCTAGATTTTACTCTCGGCGAAGAGATGATGCAGATTCAGTTTGTGATCAGAAGCGAATATATCACATCTGATGTGGCGAGTACTTATGCATCATCAATTCGCCGGCCTGAGAGAGGCGGCCGGTAAGCCGGCAACCATCCCGGAATCACGGATGCTCTAACCGGCGTACCCCAGCACTACAAGCCCTGTCCCCGACACAACCCAAAGGGGAGACAGATAATACACGCACATAGATGGACTAACAGTTACCTTCTCCCTAAATATCCACAGTCCAAAATAAAAACACCAGCAGCTTATCCACTACTTTAAAAAAAACTGTGCTCATGCTCAAGCTCATCATCCAAACAATTCTCCTAGAACGCAGCAAACTTACTTTATAAGGCTTACCAAGAAAAACAGAAACTCAGACCAAGTCCCCAGTTTGTTACGACCGGCCTCTCAAGCCACAGGAGGAAGATGCAACTGAGCTTAACAAAAATAAACTGAAATGTATTAATACAAGCAGAAAAGGTGTAACAATGAGGTGTGGAAATCAGTGTCAGTGGTGTGAGGTCGTGCATGTGTGCTAGAGATTAATATGTGGTGCGTGTTGTCAATGTAAGAACAGAACAAAACCAGAAAGCAGCAGGGTGGAAAGCACAGGAACCAACACTGGCTTCAAAAACGCATGAATTTAAGTGACGACATGTCAAAGTGGGGACACTTACTTTCAACATGCCATCCCTCCACGCCCCTGATAGTGCACATGTGAGTCTACATTCACGTCTGTGTGTGTCTTCATCTGCCTGCGTTTGTGTGTGTGTGTATCTGTGTTTGTGTGTGAACGCCCAAGCGTGTTGAGTGTGCCTCAAACTGACAGCTGAACTATCCACCCAGCATTAATTGAGTTCACACAAACATTAGGTCGCTCTGGGGAGAAAAAAAAATAACAGAAAGGGAAAGAAAACACCCTTCATGCCATAATTTGTTTTCCTGTGTCGCCTCCTGACACCGTGAAGATTGAAGCAGAATATTAGCGAGAGATTATGTTGAATTTAGAAAAGTTGTTTTGCCGATGTCGAGCGCTCGGACTGACAGACGAGGACGAGCTGTTTGAGTGATTATCAGCCGCCGTCGTGGAGCTTCGAAAGGGCCTCCGATACTGACTGCCATGATTGTGTTGGGGGAAAGAATTGTTTTGGACAGACTGGACAGGGACGGGGGGGGTTTACTATCAGAGATGGAATAAGTGAAGTAGTGAGGGATGGAGTGAATAAATGGGGAGGTAAAGGAGTGAGTGAGTGGGGGTTTGGATCCGATTCGCCTCTCCTGACAATCGCGGTGGCGTTGGCAATCCAGGGGTGCCAGAACACATTATCAGCCCAATTGATCCTGTGGTGTGAAGGCACATAATCCCAAGGTCACTGACCGGCGCTGACGGGCGTATATCAAAAACCTTATATCCACGCGTTCGGGGGATTGACCCGAATCTCGTGGTATAGGCCACGCCCATTTCCGCCTAAACTTTTTTCACGCAAAATCGCGAAAACTGAAAAACATATTTTAATTAATTCATCCGAAGCCCCAAGTCCGATCGACACGAAACTTGGCACGGATAATCTCTGGACCGACCTCTAAAAAGTTTGTGTAGGAAATTTTGATACGACAAAAAGTGTTGCAATTATACGCTAATAAATATTTGCGAAAAACTCTACTAACAGGATGTGAGGTCATGTCTTCAGTTTGGAATGGCCGATTGACACCAAATTTGGACCGCTAAGGTGTGACGGGCCCCTGAGGGCCTGTGACAAATTTCGTGCATCTCGAACCTAGGTGGCGCTCTTTAATTCAAAAAATGTGTTCCTCTATAACCAAGACTCACATTGACTTCAAACCAGTGCCGAATTGTTCAGCATGGTCCCCTGATGCCAGGCACCAAAGAGGACCCTAATGTGCCCATAGGTGGCACTGTTATTGCTGATTAAAGATGAAAAAAAATGTCCCATTGACTTACATGCATTTTATATCTCCAGAACCGATTCATACCAAATTTGGGTCAAATCTTCCCCACAGGACCCTGATGACACCTGAGAAATTTTGTGCAATTCAGCCTAAAGGTTGCGCTATAATTGAAGCTGAAATGCTGTCAAAAAGCCCATTTCAATGAATGGGATTTCAAAAGGCGGCACCGTAATCGAAGCTCAAACGCCTTCACTAAGCCCATTCATTTCAATGGGATTTGCAAACATGCCACATTTTGCCTCGGTTCGGAATGGCCGATCGAGACCTGACTCGGGGACTTTACGCGCCCTCCGCGGGGCCGGGGGACGACTGGCGCAGGGGGGCTTGGACCCCGTTTACAACTGGGGGGGGCGTGCACATGGTGTCTGTGTGCGATCATTTCTGATGATGAGGTGTGTGTGAAATAAACCAAACCAAACCATAAACCATGTTTCAACGTGTATAAAAACTAATGACCTCTAGAGAAGTTTAGTCCTTCAAGTTCTTGATGCTGTTGTCCTGCTGTCGAGCTTTTGTTTCAACTTCTAACGTTATTTCCTCTCAGCTACAGGATCACAGTAAATTCACAGATCTGATCTTTTCTCTGGCAAAAACTCTGTGCGGTGTTGGGAAGAGGATGGATGTGCTTGAGGGAGGTGAATTTGTTTGTTTGTCCCAGTAGAAAATGCAGTGAAAGAAATTCACAATCACACTGTGAATCACATGCTGACTGAAGTGTCTTTGAGTTTGTTTTTAAAAAACGATCTCACACAGACACAACCAAATGTATTTTCAGTCCATCTCTCATGGTGATCCCACTCCTGCCTCCATAGACTTTCAACCAGCTGCATTTATTCTCCTCTTACACCTTCCCCGCTGTTCCCAATAATTACAAATGGACACATAAAATAATTTTCTCCCAGCAGCCATTGCTGCTTGCGGCACCGGATTCACATCTGATGCAGGATGCACAAGTGCTTATTAATTTAATATTTGCATATTGTTCTGGACAGAACATCTGCAGCAGCTTCTTTATCAGCTGAAACTGAATACGTGTCTTTCAATTTTCTGTATGAGGTTATGCAATTTAAAAAAAACAAACCTAGAGAAAGTCAAAGGAGCCACCGACTGTACACATCCTGTTCCAAATGTGGTGATGACGGCACTAAAATCAACCATGATGCATTGGGGGATTTTGTTGTTTCATTTGTTTTTGTGTTTATTTATTTTTCGAAGGTTTTATCTAAGCGCACACCCAAAAAGGCCTCATGGGCTGCGTTCAGACTGCAGGCCAATGTCACCCAAAATCTGATTTATTTTTTTATTTGCCCATATGTGACTCAGATCTGATCTTTTTGTGACAGTGTGAACAGGCCAAGCCACTTGGAATCTGCCCTTTTCCAGTTTCGGATTTGGGCCACTTCCATATGTGGTCCAAATCCGATACAGATCGGATCTTTTTAAAAATTAGAATTGATGCGACTTTGACGTCACTCTACAGCAGCTGTTGTCAGAGTTCTGCTGTAGACAGAGCCGCGGTGAACAAAAAAGCTCCACAAAAGCGATTATTATACATGTGGCTCTCTTCTTCCTCTACCTCGCTATCATCTGCTCACAGATTCCCTTTCTTACACCTGAAGTCCACAAGACCACAAGCTCTATCTGAGTTATGTGCATGCTACTTGAGTCCGAGCGAAGACACTGAGGAGAGAGAGAGGAAGGGAGGGGGGAGTTGTGGGCCAGTTGCGTTGTACAGCGCCAGAAACCATAAAGAAAAGAACAGAAAGTTGTGAACGCTTGTCATAATACGTGAGAAATGTGACGCATGAGAGAGGACAATAAAATAAAAAACGGGAGTCTCCCGTGACCTAATCGGAGCTACCTCTGTTGTTCCTTGTTTACTTCTGCTGTATGATGTTGTGTTATTCTTCTGCGCATACGGGTCACTTTCAGGCCGAGGACAGCTGATTTCCCTGCTTTTGTCATGACCATACAGCCGGGTCGTGACAAAACCTACCAGACCATATATCAGGGAATCTTGAGAAGCTGCACAGCTGCAGTTTCTGTTCATTAGTCACTATAATTTACACTGTACATTTACAGGAAAACTCTGCTAATCTGCCATTCACCGGTCTGCATGCATCTCGCGGATGAAGTACTGTTTAAAAGCGATATAATATTCATTGTGTGGTTCATGTGGCGTTAAATAATATGAAGGTTTGGATTTATTCACACACTTTTAAAATATTTATTAAAACTTCATTCTTTTCACATCATTATTTACGACATTTTATGTTGATATTTATATCATAAAAGGCTGTTTATGAACAGGGAGAAAACCGGTAGTTCTATGAAAAATCAGAAGTTGAGCACGCCCGTATAGCCAAAATGGTACGACCCTCGCAGCTGCGAAGATTTCGACTGTGAGATTGGGAGTCAAATCAGGCTCCTACTATGGAAGCATCGAATCTTTCGACTAGTTGGGGTCAGCCCGACACCGTTGCCTTCGTAATGGTATTGTAGGAAATGTCATGTAATTTATACCAAAACAAGTAACTGGCCAGCTAAAACCATAGTAGCATTTTGATGGTTTGACCCAGTGATTCAGTCATTTTCTGCCCACAGACGACAGAAAAGTAACAAATTACTGTTCCAAGTGCCATCGCTGTTATATTTGGATCTTGAAGTTGTTTATACAAATATTGTGAGGCTTTGTGCCTTCAAACTATGTACAGTTTGTCAAAAGCTGTGTGAAAATTCAGCCGTGTGCGATTCCATACATGGCAACAAACAGTCTTCCCATTTTGAGGATCTTTTAAAAAATCTTCGATTGTCTAACGCAGACTTTTAGATGGTAAATTCCTTTGAAAATATATAATGCCATGTAGTTTTTTACAAGGAATTTAATGTTGGTCAAGTCAAATGTCGGCACCATGGAGCCGGTAGGGCTTCATGGGTGACACTGTCAAGAATATAAATATTAAATAACATAGAGGAATTTGTCTTGGTCAGATTGGTGCAGCCTGGTCAGACCGACATCACCTTAGTCTTTAAAAGACGTGCTGGCAAACACACACGTAGCATTAGAGCTGCAGCAGCCGAAAGCAGAGCTGCCCAGAGAGCAGTTAGAAGATGTGTAATCAAGACAGAGGTTGGCTTAACAGCTCAATTAGCAGCCCATAATTAAAACACTCGCTCAAAGACAGATAGCATGGATCTCTCTCTCTCTCTCACACACACTGTAACAAATGAAAGAGTTACACAGGGGCTCGTACAGAGCAGCAGAAATAATGTACAAGCGTGATTTCTGAACACACACACACTTTGAAGATGAAGCTGTTTCATGTATTCAGTAATGACAGAATCCAGGGAAAAGCTACTCATGCATGTAATTATTAATCATCACCACCAACAAACCTGACTACATCAGCTTATATGCTGCTGCTGCTGCCGTGAGAATATTTCCTGTCTGCAGTTCTTTTGCTTACAGTAGACCTGAAACACGTTTTACATCCCATCTCTGTATCAGTAGCTGTGTTTCCATCAGAATATCGTTATAGAAAATATGGAATGGAAAATTTTTTTAAAAATTAAAAAAACATCCTTAATTTGAGGTGTTTTTTGCATTTAAAAAAAAAAATGAGTTAATGTGCTTTGCTGGATAAACAGATAACGAATTACAATTAAAATCACTGTTGTAAAAATATCATACCGTATAATAATGAAGAGAATATATTTGTTGACACATAATGTGTATTAATAAACAAGTTCAAATGTCCTTATATTTGCTAACAACTTCAGTATATTGTGTTATAAACATGTAATGTTTGGATACGGTTTATAAATGCTTAATAGGGGGATTTAAAGTAAAGTTGTGCCCTCTTCCCCAGGACTGTTGTGACCAACCTGTATTCTAGAGAGAAGATCAAACGGGCTTTTATGGTTACTGTGTCCGCTCTGAGACTTTAGAACAGCAGTATATCTTAGTGTAATCAGTCACCTTAAAGTGCCCCTGCAGCCTTGTCTGGATATTGTGATTAATGATATTATTACAACATGTACGCTCTACTCCCTTTCTTTCACTTTTGGCTGTGTAGTGAAAGATTTAGGATTATACCAGCTGCGTTCATGTCAATTCCAAGTTAGAAAAAAACTTTCACGCCAGCATCAGAGTCGGAGAGAACATTTCTAAAAGCGGCGATATCATCTACTACTGAAGTGTCAACAAAGTGCAGGCGACATGGCTACAAAGCCTCCCTCCCTGGCATTTACATATAAATAAAATCCATTACCAACGCTCTCACAGTACCTCAGCTCGCCTATTTGACACAGTATATTTTACGTTTAACCTACTCGCCTTGTCTGTGAAGTGCGACAACATTATAATATCTACTGATTTCTATCCTGATCCACAGATTTGTTCTTTCAGAAATATGTGAGCTAATGGGTCATCCCGCATGTTAAATATTGCTTTTACATCATGAACCACCCTTTAAAATGTCCAAAGATCATATCTAATGGCATATATAAGGCCTCACTGTGGTCTCCGAGGCAAGAGTTTCAGCTATTGAAAATTGCTCTCCCATGTAATTTTTCATTTTTTAAATTTCAAGCAGAACATTAAGCAACAGAGCATTTAGCAAATGTATTTTGCTTCAGGCTCCTTTGATCCTCCACGTTGAATGTCTGTGGTTCCCTTCAGGCAGAAGTGGGTGGATAAGTCACCAGAACCTGTGATGTGATTTCATTACAGCGTAATAATCCTTTACAGCTCGTCCCGTCCCACACTGCTGTCATGGGCTCGTAACGACAATAAATCTAATCAACAAGGGTGTTCAGCGGTGAGGAAAAACAAGCACAAACAGCCACTGAGAAAAACATTTTTATTTCTCTTGTCACTTTTTACTGTATCTGCTTGTTGCTTTATGGCTTTTCCCATCATATTTATGTTGTATTGTCAAACTCAGTAGTGTTTGTCGTCTTGATTTGCTGCGGTTGCTACTTCTGTTTTATTTCTTTCTATAGTTTTTTATTTGTTTGTAGTCCAGTAAAAGGAACTTGTTTCTTACTGCTGTTTGTTTTTATCATTACGCTCGTAAATATTTAAAGGCAATTAACTAAACAAAATTTAACTTTCTTAGTTCCACTAAAGGGCCAAGTATCACCAACCCCATTATAAGGGTTGGTGATGGAGCAGTGGATAAGACATGGCTTTGGTGGAAGAGACCCGGGTTCAAATCCCCACTGTGACACATCCACCACCGTGTCCCTGAGTAACACACTTAACCCCTCGTTGCTCCAGAGGTGTGCGACCTCTGACATGTATAGCAATTGCGAGTCACGTTTAGCGTCAGCTAAATGAATAAATGTAAATTATTAATTGCAGGTTGGTCATTTGGAATTACAAACGAGACAGATTAGGGCTGTTGCTTAGGGATGGGCAGAGGTGTTGACCTTACTATGTTTTCCTCAAAAGTGTCAGGATTTATTTTTAAATCATGCAGCCGACAGTCTCAGCTTGTTTCAGCTTGTTTCTAGTGCGCTCGCTTGTGGTGAAATTTGCACATGCAAAAACTATAAACAGATTAAACATCTTAGAAAGCACATTTTTCCTGTTGTGTGGGAGTTGATGAATACTGTCAGATGAAAACCAAAAAATTACTTTTATATACTACTAATTTCGTTTACCCATGGGCGCCGTATAGGGGGGGGGGGGGTTAGGACAATTCCAAAAATATTTATAAACTAATATCAAATTATATTATAGGGAAGGAAAGATGTCACCCAGTTTTTCACCAAGAAAGGTGGGCAGCCTTTAGTCTGTGAGTGGTGTTAACCTTGTGAAATAAGCTAGCTAGCTACAGACTAGTGTTAGCCTACATTTTAACAACATTTTATCAGCACATGGAAATGAAAGTTGGCATCATTCCAGGAGGGCTGTGGGGATTTCTCTGTCTCTCCTGCTCTTTTTACCATAACAAAAAAAGACAATGAATTATTTCTTAATGACAGAAATTCTTTTCTCACATAATGATCATTATGAAATAAATAAAATAAAAAAACACCTTCCTGTCTGTACTGGATGCTGGACAGCAGCTTACCTCAGCCTGCATGTAAGTTACAGACTATATTAAAATAACCCAGTTTGATACGTTCATCCATCCATCCATCCATCGTCAACCGCTTATCCTGCGTACAGGGTCGCGGAGGGGCTGGAGCCTATCCCAGCTGGCATAGGTCGCCAGTCCATCACAGGGCCTTGATACGTTCATTTAGATTGAATTATGGTTGTTAATGACATCTAGATACCAAATAATTTGCTTTTACCAACTACATTTTGGAAGACAAAGTAATTTCTTCTTTCAGGCTTGTATTAAATACTTAGGATTTTGCAAATACATTCAGTATCAACATTTTGCAATTTGCGTTATGCCAACTCCAAATCATGAAAGCAAGTGAAATTAAGTTTACGATTAAGCACCTGAGGTAATTGAAGTATTTGTATGGTAAATTGGGCATCCACTCCACTGAAATCTGTATAGTTGACCTTACTGACGCTGACACAGCATGTTCTATGGCACGTTCAAGATGGATCTCCAAAAGACTGTAGACCAGTGATGCTCAACCCACAACTGGTCTGTGCAGTTTTGGCTACTGGGCCACTAAGATGTTATCTGACAAGAACAAATATCATATACCCACTTCCCCCACGGTTAATGTGATCCTTTTTGTTTTCTTAAAATAATACAACTTAAATACAATACAATAAAAAAATCAACGCAGTTTAGAGTAGACATTGTCCTCTTGTGGCGAGGATGTGTGCTTACAGTCCTAAAAGTGAGGAGAAATACGCAAAGAGAAAATATGGTAGAAGTAAGTATTGTAGTTTCCTTTAACACCGGATTCTGACTTTTTTTAAATATCCAAATTAAAAATTGATAAATTTGAAAAAGTAAGGTGGAATTATGAGCTTTCACTTTGACATAAATTAGCTTGAGGGGGCTGAACTGAGACAAAGGGAGTGAAATCTCAGCACTGAGTGTCACTTTACGAAAAGAGGAGCCATAAATCAACCAAGCAGAGTATACTAGAGAAGCTGACAGTCGCGCACGTAATGGAGACGAAGTCAGTCCTGCAGGCAGCTCCACAGACGGGGGGGGGGCATTAACATGGTGCCCACTGGTTGACAGTTTAAGACATGCTAATAAATTACAGCGAGGCCTACCACATTAACAATGTAACCGTAACTGTGGATGACCTAAGTCAGTCAATCAACATGATGAGCAGGTATCGATGCACTGCTGGACCTACTGTTCTGCCAGATTCTACTCTAATGACATTCTCTGAAACTGCAAGTCTCTGTGAGGCAATCTGAGATGCCAACGTTAAAGTCCTACTTAAGTCGGCAGGTGATGGCGCAGTGGATAAGAAGCTGCCTTTTGTTTGAGAGACCTGGGTTCAATCCCCTACTGTGACACCAATGTGTCCTTGAGCAAGACACTTAACCCCTAGTTGCTCCAGAGGTGCGCGACCTCTGACATAATTAGCAATTGTAAGTTGCTTTGGATAAAAGCATCAGCTAAATGAATAAATGTAAATGTAAAAGTGTGCATAAACAAGATGCTGAATTAATCCACCTGACCGGTGACCTCCCTGTTGAGGCATGTAAATAAACAAAAACATTGTAGACTTTGGACCCAGGTCTTATCCAAAGTCCTCCTTGCGCAAATATCAGAAGTATTTTGAAGGGATTGTGTAGGAGGGTGGTCACAGGGATGCACAGTGTCCTTTTGGAAACTACCAAGGGGGCTGCACCATTGTTTAATGTTGCTTAACCAGACCCAAGTGCAACATACCACATGTATAATTTATGATTTCAAAAAACGTATTTGTTTAGGTAAGCACAAAACAAGAATATGTACTGCCAGAATGGAGTAGGGAAACTCTAGCTGAAGAAACTAACTCCCTTAATGAGGAAGAACAATTTGGAGTAGAGGGAGCCTGGCGTAGGTATATACAGCATAGTGGGTTTGGCAGGTAAGACAAATGATTTGGCTGGTAAGTCTGAGCAAAGAATTGGCCAACAGTGTTTGCCTGTGAGAGTCCTGCCCGCCAGCATGAATGCTTGGGAACGCCCCAGATTCACAACTCTGGACAGCGGCAGTGACACTTAGTTGGAAATGTTTAAATTCTGCACGTAGGGTCTTTAAGGAGTCCTAAAATGCCAGCAAGCAAATTAAATAAACTCAGTTGTGATAATGGACATCACTGTCCCACAGGAAGTGCAATCCACCATGTTCTGAACTCATTTAACATGTCAGCTTGGTCAGTGTCCCTGCGCTTCAAACAATGGCGCTTTACATACCTGTTTAGTGTCAGTTTTGCACATGCAGAGTCCTCGCTGTCATGTTAGCGATAACAGATATACAACAATCAGTTAGATTTTTAAAATAAAACACAGCACCAAGCTTTAGGTGCCACAACTACTTGGTTAGGTTAATGTAAAGATCATGGTCTGGGGTAAAATATGTTAGTTACTTAACTTAAGTTAGTTAAGTAACTCAACTTAGTCGTAACTTAGTGGTTTCACACAGGAAACAGTCTCCTGCATGAAAATCCTATGTTTGTGTCCTGTCCTTAATACCACATTAGCTGACTTCGATGGAACATCAAAACATTAGAGGGACGCGTCCAAAGATAATGCTATAGGGTTACTTACAGCGTCGTAGTTTGAAGCCTAGTTGGAAAGCTACCTAACTTTAATTTTGGATGCAATTTTTACCTTTGGAGAAGTTTAGCGCAGCAGTCTTCAACGGAAACACCAACATTAATTGTTGCCGTTGTTTGAGAATGAGTGGATGTGACATATCATTACTAGAGCCCAACCGATATGGGTTTTAGGGGGCCGATAGTAAAGTGAAAAAGAGACGATTTATGATCCTATATTTAGATTTAGAGAATGATTTGGATAGTAGTAAACAGGCCGGTATTGAAAGCTGGTATGTATGTGGGCTATAAAACCTTTTCCTAAATTGATTATGTTAGTAAAATAGATTACAGACTCAAAAAGTGAACATGTACACAATTGCACATCAATAATTATTTGTTACTGGAAGGTGCAACTTTTTCAGTTGTCTGTAAACAGAGACAGAAGCATGTATATTTCACTTTACTCATAATCTGTCATAATTCCAATGTAGCACATTCACATCTAGTTCATCCTTTTACCAGCACTCTTTAATTCTAACCAAAGCTACGAGAAACCATTTCACATCATCTGTCTAAATCATGCCATCTATGATACAGTGAGCTGCTATTGAATGCATCTAATACAACATAACTCTCTACAATGAGGACCTGTGTTTCAGTTTAACAAGTGGCCCTGTTAACTGGTGGCCGTCAACCGAATGCGTCTGTGGTTGTCGTAGATACGGCAGCTGTTGGAAACAGGAAGAGAATACGTAGGTGTCCCCGCGAATGCCTCTTTCTGTAATTCTCCATTAAAAAGTCAAAACAAACTTTGTCACGCTCTGAACATTGCTTGTTTTTACGGAAAATGTTGAAAACAGGAAGAGGCAAGTTGCTCTTCCTGTGAATGTCAAACATTATCTCTAATAAATGTTCTAAATACACATATTTGTCTTTGGAGTCTGTGTCAGTAAACATGTGTCATGTAGGAAAACGATTTAGCCTTTAAAAACGAATAAAATAAAAATTATTTTTGTCGGATCGATATTCCACTAGCCTACGATGTCATTACCCCTTAATCCTCTGTCGGCGTGGCATAAAACAACTTCCAGAGCATACAGCTAGCCATCACTCTTTAAAACGGGAGACCAAGTGACCACACTGTCTGTGTGAACCAAGACCATGTCCGTATTTTACGTGTTCCCTTCACAACCAAGCCGCCGTTTAACACAGAGTTGTTTACAAGATGTGGATGGGCAATATTTATGTTAGTAGCCTACCTAAACATGTATTAATCACATTAGGCCTATATCTAAGGATAGTTTAGGCTATTCAAATCTTAGGAATTGTAGTGCTAATAAAATAAACGATTTAAGTTATCACGCGAAAATAGTGAACGGTTTGAGAATCTGTATCAGCTGGACATAAAAAATAACTACGTGTTTCAGACAAATGCATGGAAAAAAAGGTCACTGCAAAAAAAACCCAGCCAAGACACGCAGAAGTTAATTTATTTAGGACATGCAAAAATCAAATTTGTCTTTGAACTTTATAAAGTTCTGCCGTTGGAAGACAGCAGAATAGCTTTATAACTAGGCCTGGGCAGTATATCGGTTTCATGAAGGACACCGATATTCTTTGAAAAGAGATAAAATTAGACAATACCGATTTTTACCGATTTAGTTTGATGTTGAGGTAAATAATGTTTCATTTCTCTCCCTCACCACACAGCCGTCAACTATAAAGTCTCAACAACATGGAGGGAGACTCGTCGAACATGTCAGCTTGGTCAGGGAGACTCAACGCTGACAGTAAAAAGTAAAAAAACAACAGTTCAGTGTAGGGTTGGGCCGAAAGACGACGGCATGGTCCATCGGCGATGGTTGACAGACATCACGATGTTAAGCCAGCATCATGAGTGTAAAACCCCCGCCACCCCAGCAAAAAAAAATCTCACATTTTATAATTATACCAGCCTGTGAAAGCAGGTTTTAATGACCATGAACACTCTTATTGTTGGATATATAAACGATAAGTACGCCATTTTGTTTCTATTAAAGATTGCTTTTAACCCAGGAAATTCAATTGTCAGTTTACCCAAATTATTTATTCTTTTAAAAGACATCTTAACACTTATCGACAGTCACGACTAACCATACAGACAGTTTTGGTTTTAATCACCTGACATTGGTGAATTAGAGCAGGGGGACAGAGGAGTGGACAGGATTAACAAACAGTGTTAGAAAGATAAGAAGTAGAGGGACAATGTGAGGAAGAAGCAAAGTAGAGGTGAAGAGAGGTGAGAAGTGGTGAAAAGTGTTCTAATAAGCTGCTGCTGACTCACATCATGCTGCTGGATTAATAATCAGCTCTGGATGGCCTAATTGCGAAATCTCATTGTCTTAAATAAGCGAGGAACAGCCAGCGGCCAAGGACACTAGAGGAAGAGCAATTTCCTATTTCCTGCCGCAGTGTTTTCATCAGTTATTAAGCTGCATTGATCTTTTCCTTCAGTGGGAGTTTGAAACATTTCAAACAAATAAAGTGTGAGGAAGCAGCAGTTTAAAGCTCAAAGCAGTGACTTTGTGAGTGGAAAGCTTGATGTTTCTGTTCCCTGAACTTGTTTTACACACATAACTCACTAACTGTAGACGATGTTATGTCCAGATACTTTCAGCAACTTTAGTCTGCAGAAATGTCAAAAATATCAACAGTGAATTTAACATTTTGATTTCAGTCCCTAAAAATCAAAAAGCAAGCTCCTCTAGAGCCACGACGCAACGGCGTGTGATAGCGTGTTTGGGTTTAACCACGTGACCAATAAAAAGTCTCTGCATAAAACACGTATGAGTCAATTTATCAAACACTTTGATAAATTTCCAGCTCACAGAACACAAATGTGACCACAGTTTATTTTATTCAGCCTGGAAAAGTTTACTCTGCAGGGTTTTAGCTTTGTTTAGATCCACACAGCACAAACACAGAAAACCATGGCATGTAAACAAAAGTTAATTGACAAAGCTGTTTGTTTATTGGACCTTTTAGAAACCTGATCTTTAATTAATTTGTCTCTGCTCTCCAAGTGCTGGTGATCAGATGTAAACATTCATCATTCCAGTATACGTATAAACCCTTGCGTTTTGTGTTCATTTCCTGTTTTTCTTTTGAACCTTATACTGACTTGTAAAAGCAGCTCTGCATTTCATTTAGAATAGAACAGACACCCACATGTTCAAACCCTCAGTGATTTGGATCCAGCTGAGCTGGAACAACATGGCGCCCACTTTCCACAATAATAATATAATGATAAACTTTATTTATATTTAACAAGGTTGCAAAGCGCTTGATCGGGGGAAAAAATGCTGATTAATAAGAAAACAAATCAAAACAACACAGGGATAATAGAACACCATGGGATGAAATAAAGTTATAATAAATACCATTAAATGACAAAACCAAGCAACAAAGTGCGAGGATTTAAAAGATCCCGATGACGTAGTCTGTTTAAATACTGCTCCACAATCAGAGGGCTCCACAAAGGGAGTCAATAAATCCTTGACATAATTTGGGGCAAGTCCATTTAGTGCTTTAAAAGTGGGTGAACAGGAGAACAGAGTGATCAACTGTCAAAAGCAGGACTCAGATCTAAGCAGTCACCTCTATCTGCCGTGAAAAGTAGGTCTTTAGAGCCCTTCACAAGAGCTGTTTCTGTACTATGTTGAGCTCTAAATCCTAACTGAACTATTACAAAGATTATTGTTTTCAAAAAAGAGATGAAATAATTGAATCAGTGACAGTTGAATAATTACATGTTTGAAACAATTGAAAAAATTGCCAGCAGTCAGTCAGAACTGTTAATAATCTAAATAATAAAATGACCAACAGGGAGGAATACCTCTTTTAAAACCATTGGAATACTGTCAAAAACACTGGTAGGGGATTTCATTTGAGAGATTCATTTATCCAGCGCTGAGATGGTAATAGTTTGGAACTGGATGATGGAGACGAGACCATTGGTGAATGTGGGTAAATTTCATGGATTTCTGGTAAATTAGAAAAGACAGAACGCTCTCTCTTCCCTAATAAAATAAGAAGCAAATTTCTTGGGAAGAAACCTCCCTGCTTTCTGATGAGCCCCATACCACACACGAGGAAGAGGCAGATGTTGTAAACACTTGGGCCTTACCCCATACCTATGGGGCTCCATTTACGGCAGCCATAGCCATTTGAGATAAAAGAGAAATAAAAGAAAAATCTGTACATCATTTGGGAACAGCATGATAGTTACCCAGGGAAAAATCATCCTGTAGAGCCTACATCCTATGATGTATATAATTGTTCTCCAGTGGCCTTCATTGGGAAACACAGCAAACATCGAGGATGACTTTTATTTTCACTCCCGCTACCTAAAAAGAGGCAAAAACATCTGAACATATGTAGGGTAGGAATTTGGCAACATTATTAATACCTATTTTGGTATACAACGCTGGAGTTCACAGAATGAATGTTACCAAGGATCCCCAACAATGCCAGGTAAATCTTGAAGTGGTAAATCTGGTGGCAAAGCATAGATGAAATATTTTTGCATACACGATCATGAATGTACCTTTTTGGGGTAGTTTAGTCCGAGTGCCACTGTGGGCTCATATTTTGAAACTTTGTGGTTGATATTTACGTGACATTTTATATGATAATACAATGTGTTGTCTTTTACCTATTACATGATTACTTGGTATCAGGAGGAAATGTCCTTATACTTATTATTATCCTCCCTTCTTGTCCCAATAATGCGCTGATGACAGATTTTAACTGTAAAACTTTCGGTACTGTCAAAATGAATGAATGAAGCGCTCGCCGAAGCCCCACTGACATCTGAAGCTTCGGACGTTGTTAGTCAAGTGATGATCTTTATTTGACGCAAGCTCTGGGAAAATGTATCGAACCAGTGAACTTCACAGGAGTCAAACAAACGTCGGACCTTCAGTATCATTCACTTTCCTTTTATTTGAATACCAGCTTTTATTTGAGACTTTACCATACTTCTGGGGGCAGAAGAGCTATTCAGCATGACACTCAGCGGTGCACTCCTTGAAGCTTTGTCAATATTATTTGAATTTGACCCAGGTCTGGTGATGGTTTTAAGTTGTTGCTCTTATGTGTTTCACAGTGGTCTTAAACAATCTCAGTGGAGGCAAATGAGTCCCGGCTGTTTACAGTTCAGTGTTTATGTACTACAGTTCTGGGTCTGACTAAACTAAAGGGTTTGGTTCAAATTCAGCAGCTATTTATTCAACCAAATTATGTTTAAACAGCAGCCACAGGGTCTGGTTTTAGTTATTACTCATTGATTCAGTTTTGTTCTGGCAATGTGCGCACTCCATCCGTCACCGCTGTAAACACACAACCTATCTGTTCAGGATGCTCCTTCCTCGACCACCCACCGTTTGTTACGGGCTGCTGATTAAATATGCGACTCTCCATAGACTGTTTGAACTTTTTGTGCGTGTCTGTCTGTGGTTTGTTTTTTGCATTTGTCAGATCGCAATTAGCTCACACTGTTTGTCAAACAAGCATCAGTCTGTGCTGCGGGTGTCCAAAGACAATGCTAAACAAAGCGCGTCAGCCATAGACTGTGTCCATATGCAGAGCCACTAAAACCGTACAAACAAACACACCCTGTCACTAATGACTCAAACGGTAGTGTGCCAGTACACGCAAGCATCCAAATAAACACGCTTGTATGCACATATACTAAGCAATACACAATTGCACACACAAAATGCAACACAAATGTCTGCAAAAATATTGTTATGTAGCACATAATATATTTACAAAGTGGGTTAGCTGAAAAACAACGTAAAACAAAATATAAAATTAACGATGCACAGTTATAAAATAAGTGATAATAAATAAACAAATATATATAATATATATATAATTGGCTGGTCTGATGTGTGGTGAGGTGTGTGTTTTAGTCCGGTTTCAATTGCAAGCGGTTTAACCGAGTTAAATGGACGGCCGAGCATAATGACACTGCACTCTGACTGCGGATTTATCGACATATCTGTCCTGCTGCTGTCAGACAGCTACAGATATTTAATGAACTGAAGCAGAAGGTTTTTGATACAATATGTAATAGCTGTGGATAACAGATACTACTACAACTACTACTACTCCTAAGATTCACACATATTGATTTATAGATCAATACAAACATACAGCTGAACTTTTAATGCCGATTGAGTGTGATTTAATTATTATTCCTTATCTGTACATTTAGTCAAAGTATTTCGTTTTCTCTTGTTGGCAAAATCACAAAAGAGACTTCAAAGTGACTTTGAAGTCTCTTTTGCACATCTGTGCAGAGTCTTCGCATAAATGTTCCTTCCACCTACATCAGACTGTCCATAGCAAACCATTGTTGCACTATCACAAAAATGGAGCTGTTAAAAGTTCACACAATGCCAGTGGACTTAACTGCCATTGAAAAATATTTCCTCCATAATCTGGTGTACTGTACCTCTAAGTGTGTCCGGTCCTTTCGGCAGATGTCCCTCTTTGGCCACTATAAATTGTTGGAGCCAACTCTGAAGCTCTGGGAAGCTACAGTGGAGTAGAAAACAACCTCAATACACAGCATGACAGATTAGGGAAAGGGTTTTTACACCATGAATGCATTTCCAAGTATCTTTACTGTCGAATAGGTGCAGGTAACATAAAGTATACACTTTATACCCTTTTTTTATTGTTTGTTGTTGATCTGTCACATGGCCATCATGTTTTTTATTTTCTTCAGCTGTGAGCATGTTTCCACTGTGTGTCAATTCAATACAACTATATTTATCCCTGTAAGGGCACTTGTATTGTTGCGTTGTAAGGCCACAGCGTCAATTGCCTAATTTTATACCTCAATTTATGTGTGAACACGCTACATAAACAAAACATGGCTAGAATTGGTACAGAGAATACAACTGGGACAAAGCTCTGGGGTGTCATTTATAAACGGGGCGTACGTACAAAACAGGGGTGAAAACGTAGGTACGCCACTTCCCCAGCAAAAACGTTGTGATTTATAAAAACAAACTTGACGGGAAAATGTGCTGTCCTGTAAGTAAACTCTGAACCATGCCTGCACACATAAAGAGGAGACTCACATGGCAGAAAGATGAAACTGAAAAGAATAAGGCCTACTGTTGTGTGAACTAAATTGAAATATTACCTCTGAGTGTTAACACACACCGTTTGTTGGACTTTCCCTGAAGAACCATGATTGAGGATAATAAAGACAAAAGGAGATATCTGTTTCTGCAAAAGAATGCAAATATGTTGTACAGTATTAAATAAGGTAAACAGGATGACAAATTAAATTTAAATTGATGCTGTGTGTGTGTTAGTCGAGCAAATACGAGTGCATGGTTTCACACAGGCGAGCCTATTGTTATCACGTGTTTGTTGCCTTATCAAGCCAAACGCTGTGCGCCAGCGTGTGGATATGCTGTTTCTAAAAACACTTTTTGGAAAATATAACACTGTTTTATTGTCATTTACAACAAGTTGTTTCTTTTAATGGAAGCCTTGTTAAGTGAGTAGACTGTTTGTGTAGCCTAAATAAATGTTTAAACACAAGCGGAAGTCATTTAGTTTACTTTCTTTTCAAAGGGGTGAATCCACATTAGTACCTGGTTAATCCCGTCTTGCGTGTGTGTCCCCACTCCAGCCAGCGACGTCAAAGTGTGTTTACCCACCAAACAAAATGCTTCAACTTCACCAAAAGGAACGTCAGTGTCTCACAGAGTTAAATTTCGTTTTGTAGCTTTTCTGTCAGAATTTGCCTCCTTTTTCTTCATGCAGTCAGGACGTATTAATATTAATGAGGGACGTTTTACTGACAATTTATAGACAACTTATGGGCGTTTGAAGGGTCGGGCATGCTCCTTCACATGCGCCACATTTCAAGTTGATTTATAAAGGGAACATTGCTTACAAGTGTGCGTACGCACAGTTTTATAAGTCTGAATATTTTTTGGTGTACGTCATTTTTGGTGTTTGGGCGCACGTACACTTTTAGTGCGATTTCTACGCACAGTTTTATAAATGAGACCCCTGGAGTTTCCCCCAGTTTCCATGAAAATTATCTGCCTGCTCCACGTTCTGCCATGACCTCCTGAAGAGCCTTGAAATCTTTTTCATTTATAATAAATGTGCAACACACAACCCTACCAACCTTCCCCTCACTCACAAATACTGAGATAAATAAATTGCAGAGAAAAAAGAATTGGGAGAATGTTACTGTTGTTTTAATGTCATTTTTAGTATCTAGTCAGTACTTTCACAGTGGCACCATTTTGGCCACTTAGGATGAACTCCTCAAATAGCTGTCAGACACACACTTACATAATTTTAGCTACTTTTAGCTCTGCTTTGATCTCCACTAACTCCTGAGAATATTGTATTTTTCTGTAATAACTGTTTGGTGCTTGCCAGGTAGTGTACAGAGGGTTTATCGGTTTATCTTGATGCTGGCAGCAAGGTTGATAAAGAGCGTTGAGACTGAACTGAACACCAAACGTGCCATAAAGTCAAAACTGAACTAAAAAAATCTAAAATGCTATGTGGAGCTATTATATTCAGTGTGAGTTTTGAACTGTGAGCAACGCCTTTACAAGTTGGCTTCACTGTTGGAATAAGAATAAGATTTGCTTTTGGACTGAAGCTGCTGAAAGTCAGTACTGTGTAAAGATATTCAGTAGCTTTAAAATCAGTATCTGTAAATGTTCCTTCAGATTCCAGCAGGAATGGCCTGTTATAACCCAAATCAAACTTGTAACTGAGTGATTACGTGCATATTTTTTTTAAGTGACCCATTTGTGGGTTGAAAAACTGGGGGGAAATTCTGTTTTTTGTCACTTCTGAAAGTAAACATTCTATCAAAGTAGACATGGCATTAAGTGATTTCTTACAGTGAGATAAAAAAAAAAAAGAAAATGAAAAAGCAACTTATCTTTTGGTCACAGCCATCACCAGTGACTATGCTTTTTGTCACATTGACAAAAAGCATAGTCACTGGTGACAGTGTTTACTTTATGCCTTAGTATCTCTCTGTAGTTTTGCAGATAAAAATGAAATGTTGGGTCCTAAGTGATAAGATTTTAATGATTAGTTATTTATTCAAACTGACAGGTTTGGTACGTGGTCTGTTTCCTGTCGTGTTTTTACTGGATGAACCTGAAACACCCATAACAGCCAATTAAAGCCAGTATCTACTACAACACACTCCATTATACCTGCTGCAATGATGTAATCATAATGAAATTCAATGATGAAAACAATGATGAAATTGACTGTTTTTCACAAAGGCTGAGACTGACACAAGACTGGTAACTTGTTGTACAATGTAAGGTGAACACAGATGTGGACAGGATGTGCATGCAGTTTTGTTGAGCCTGCACTAGCAGACGTGCCCATACCTGTAAAAAAAAATGTATTTACAGAGACGTTGCACATCATGTCAGCATCCCCAAGAACATCTTCGCAGACGACACTATACAGTATATTGCCATAGCCTTGCTGTTTATTGTGGTTAATGGTCACTGTTTATCAGCCCTGGCTTGGCAAAGTTCAATAAAAAGAGTTCAGTGCATGTAGCTGACACATCATGAACCTCAATCTTCTTGTTTCCTTCTTCATATATAAATCTTGCACATACAAAGTACTAGATGTTATGTAGATGTTATGTAACATATGGGATGATAACACCCCCAGAGTTACATAGACCAGCCCACGTTCTAGAGAAGCGGTAATTCAAGCTCACAGAGCTAAAGCTGTAGGTTGTGCAGTGTCTCTCACAGAAAGTGCTTTTTACGGTCATGAAGAAAAGGTGAATATTTTCTAGTTTTCTCTCTGGCTGCTCTGCCTCAACTCTGGGATGTATGAAGTTTCCTGATGGACAGTTAGCTTTACTTGTTGTTAATGCCAAAGGTTGATAACTGCTAGCTGTTGCTAACTGTGGCTGCTGTTATCAGCTGACTCTGAACCAGTGGTCCAAAAGCTTCTGTACTAATGTTAGCGGTGTGAACACCAACAGCCCCTTGGAGCACCAAGCTCCCAGTCCGGGCAGAATCAGCAATGGGACGGCAAGCCGCACAGTTAACTGAGTAGCTAACTTAGACCCCATCCACACTACTGCATTTTAGAATTAAAACGGAGACCTTTTGCTGCGTTTGCACTTCCCGTCCAGACTAAAGCGGCGAAAGGAAAACGGAGGACTTTATAAACGATGACGCAGACGCTCACGCTCGGCTCTCTGATTGGGCAAGGCAAGGCAAGTTTTTTTGTATAGCACATTTCAACAACAAGGCAATTCAAAGTGCTTTACATAAAACATAAAAGCAACAGGGAAAAACAATAAAA